>JBBPFQ010000126.1:1653050-1669072 GCA_037974815.1 Kaempferia elegans | reverse complement strand
ACTCTTTTATAGGATGACTCTGTACCACCATTCCTTACTTCCTAAAACCCCCACTATATTTACCCTTACCCATTTACTCTCAACTCTCTTGGAAACACAAAATACCATTAGCCTCCTTATCTTTCACAAAAATAATGCAATTGTGTCTACAATGAACGGTAGGAGCATGCTAGCTTCAACTTTCTATCATTTTGTAAGTTTATAATTTAGTTTCAAGAATTTGTGTGGAATTGGAAAATAACTGTACATAATAAGACACCAGTGGCGTGAACAAAAGCAGCATTCCACATTAAACATTATAGGATAACATGATTCACTAAAGCATATACTCAAAACAACTACATATCAGAATCGGCAAAACTCAATATGCTACTCAAAAACATGGAATTATTCGATCATTATCAAGCACATTGAACTTCTAAGTATGAGATGGTCAAAAAGATACTTCTAAGTAAGGCATTCCTTTTAAAATTAGGATCTATATCAAACAAGTATACAATTTTATGAATGATAGTGAAATCGTTGTACCTCCTGCAGAATCAATGAAAATGAAAAGACATCCACTTTTGTGTCATATTGTTGATTGAGAAAGACTTCTGGAGCCATATACCGATCTACATATGAAGAAAGTGTTGAAGGATTAAAAACCATCATTTATCCTCATACTGAAACTAAGGAAGCATCATTCTTCAACAGGTATACTCAAATCGCACCTATAATGATGACGAATAATGCACATTGTAAAACAATTTCATATATAAATGCTTTCTGCATGAAACTCAAAGGGAGTTAAGCTCCTTAAGAAAATAAACACAGAGATACCGATCACAAAATAAATGTTTCCCTTTTATGTTATTACAGTAAATTCTGAAATGTTTTTTCCTCTAATTGAGAGTTAAATAAAAGCCTGGCAGCTCTGACACTTCAAACTTCATGATATACCGATATTATTTTGAAGGAAATTGAGGGAAGGTCACCACCAGAATTAGAGTTACAGCAGTGTATGGATACAGTATGCTGTCAAATGGTATAATTAAGTTCAAACCGACTTATAATGACAGGGTTCAGACTGCTTAGGGAGTTTTTCTACAACCTCAGCAGAACATGCCTTTAGTCTGAAATGTGGTTTGTATTCATTCAAAATGTGAAAATCGCCCATGGGATATGATAAAACTGTTTTGCCATCTGCATTCATGTTTAGGCACATTTCACTAAGAATGGTTGGTCAATCAAGTCAAGCAGGTGTTGGTTCTCACCCGACAGTGTTAAAAAGAAAAGAGCAGGTATTCTGAAGTTCTATGTGAAGATAGACAATATACACAATTAGGGGCATGTGATGTTCCTTCTTCATAAGAAGACTTTGTGCAACACTTGCTCTTTTAACACAAACCATCCATAAGCTTGGCTATGTATTTATGTTGACTATGTATTTACTGGACACATGCTTGAAGAAAATTGTATCAAGAACACTAGGTTGACTTGGTGAAGAACTTTTCACCTGAGGTAAAATCCATGTCATGGTGTTTGCTTCGTTTCTAGGTCAAGAAATGCAGAGGATAGACATAAAATTTTATAGTTTTGGAATTGGTGCTAGTTTTTGGTATCATCCGGAATGGAGCCCATATCAGTCTTGAGCCATGCCAATAAACATCACTGGTCAAACTACACCAAGTTATGATAGGAAGATCAAGAACCCCAAGAGCCACCCCTGAGCTTCTGGCAACCTATTTTGTGACAATGCCATAGGGCATGCAAGTTATCAGCAGAACAATGTAGGTCAGGGATAATCTTCAGGACACCGCTAAGGAGTAGTCCTTTAAATGTGAAAGTTGTTCTGCACATAATACTTGCAAGGGGTAACCCAAGCATCATTATGCAAATCAGTTGCCGCTGAAATAGGGTGGTGGGGGACATAGTGACAGCCCCATGTAGGTGATGGGAAATTTTCTTTTTGCATCCTGCATTATTTGAAATCCGTCCATGTAGGTGATGGGAACTCCGCCGAGGACGACCAGTCATGGCCGGTCCCAAGCTCGGATAAAGGAGGAGGGTTACATTAGACTATGGCAAATGCAATTCATTAAACTATTGTGCTCATGTTAGGTTGTTCCCTAGGAGGAATGCGTTGCAGGATCCAACTGTAACGCCTCGGTAAGGACCGCTACATCACCAAAAATCGGGTGTAGTGCTAAATATACAAGAGTTCGCATTGTAGGGTCCAACTGTAACGTATCGACAAAGACCGCTACATCTCTATGTGGGTGAAATGTTAAATAGGCAAGAGATCTCTAGGAAAACTTGGGTGTAGTATTAAATAGGCAAGAGCTCTAACATCATAGTGGGATAAGAACAAATATTACAAGAAGGCTAATAGTCTAAGATTTAGAACATGGAACATAAGAACTCTTGCTGGTAAATAATGGAGGTAGTAGATACGATGATTAGGAGAAGAATTAGTATTTTGTGTATAAGAGACAAAATGGGCCAGCAAGAAGGTAAAAATGATAGAGAAGTCGGGTTTTAAGTTATGGTACACAAGAATATGAATATTTTTGTAGATAGTTCGTTAAAAGATAAAATTATCGCAGTAGTTATAAAGGGGGTAGAATTATGATGGCAAAAGGCGATTCGCTCGCCCCAGTGCCCGTCAGCCCGTCCCCAAGTAATAACAGCAAATGAAGATGTGAACTTAATTAGCATATATGCACCTCAAGTAGCATCAGATGTAAAAACCAAAATCAAGATTTTGGGACGACTTAGATGAGGTATTATAAAACATTACACCAAATGAAATGATTGTAATGGGAGGCGATCCAAATGGACATATCGGAGTGAAAAATAAGAAATATGAGAGGATACATGAGGGTTATGGGTTTGGAATAAGAAATAAAAAAGAAAAACTATATTGGATTTTGTGATAGTATATGACCTTATTAGCTAATACGTTTTTTAAGAAAAAAGAACACTTAGTCACGTTTAAAAGTGGGAATAATAAATCTTAAATTGACTTTTTTTATGGTTAGGAAGAGAGATAGAAAGATTTGTAAAGATTGTAATGTCATTCCTAGAGAAAGTTTAACTACCCAACATAGATTAGTAGTGTTGGATATACACCTTAATCATAGTATCAATAGAAGAAAAATATACGCGGCATTAAGTGGTGGAAGTTAAAAGATGAGAAGCAAAATATATTTAAGGAGAGGTAGGAGGACAAGTATTAGGTGAAATATAGGATGACTCTAATACGACATGGGATAAGATAGTATCAAAATTGAAAATAATGACTAAGAGTGTATTTGGTGAGTCAAAGGGGCATGCACCACTGAGTAAAGAATTTTGGTGGTGGAATGAGAAAGTACAGGAGAAAGTAAAGGAAAAAATGAATAGCCTATAAGAAATTATATATTTGTAAAAATGAGAAAAACTTAAAAATATACAATAGCTGAAAAGAGGCTAAGAAAACCATGAATGAAGCAAAAAAATGAAACTTTTGAACGATTATATCGAAACTTAGATAAAAAAAAAGGAAAGAAACATTTATAAAATAACTAAAATGAGAAAAAGGAAAACCAGATATCTTAGCCAAATAAAATATATTAAAAATGAATGCAATAGGATACTAGTAAATGGTAGATAAATAAAAGATAAAAGAACAGTGGAAGATATATTTTAATCAACTTTTTAATAAAGCTTTAGGTGACCAACTTAACGTAGGCAATTTAAGTAAAACAAACGAGTATAGAAATTTAAATTTTTATCGTAGAATTCAAAATTCAGAAGTAGAACAAGCTTTAGAAAGGATGCAAAATGGAAAAGTCAGGGACTAAATGATATCCCAATAGAAGTATGGAAGTGTTTAGGGAAAAAAGGTATAGAATAGCTTACAAAATTATTTAATAACATTGAAAACGAAAAAAATATCTAATGAATAGAGGGTAAGAACTCTAATTCCCTTATATAAGAATAAAAGAGACGTATAAAATTGTACAAACTTGATGTGGAAAATCGAAAGTGCACAATTCTATCATCAAGTAATAAAGATCAAATCCACAAAGACGGATGATTAAATATTACCTTAATAATCAGATTTAGCTGTCCAGACTAATCAGAAATGTGAGTATTTTAAATGAGGAAATTAAGTAAACAGTGATGAAGAGAAGAGAATGCAAGAGAGAGAATGCTCAGCAAAAGAAAGATAGAGAAGACAATTAGTAAAGTAATTCTAGGATTTCGGTTTCACCACATTGTTAGCAAACACTTGATCCTTGTTTGAATTTCCTGATTCTCAATGGTGATTTGTGTAGGTAGACTATCCTATGTTTACTGCACCGATGTACTAGCCCCAATTAACACCTACCTTAGGAATGGTCCGAATTAGAAATCGCATTTTAAGGAGACCCTGTCACGAGATCCCACAACCCCCAATTGGCCAATTTCCTACAATGTAATGATGAATTAGGGTTGATCCATTAGACTCAATGACATTCTAGGGTTTCTCGCGGCGCATCGATCTACTTTCATAGTCGACTCTCCACATCTCAATTTTCTATGGGTCGGAGGATCAGGTTCCTCTTTCGGTCCATCCCCGAATCCTCGTAGGATACCAATCTCGTGCTTTTAGTATCAATATTGTGTTGACAGAGTAGATCCGAACCACCATTCAACACATCATCGAAATAGAAGAAATCAAACAGGCATAGATTGATCAAAGTAGTGTTTACATCACAAAGGGTTAATCCCTAATCCTAGAATCTAGAGTTTACCCCATTGAGAGGGGTTTACAATCACAGATCATGTTCAAATATCAAGAGTTCGAATACAAGTTGAGAAAATCAAAGTAAGATGAGAGAATGCTTAGGCTCGATCGATGAATCTTCCTCCTAGCTGCTCTTTATCCTTCCTTGAAGCGTAGATAGTGTTAGAACCACTGGAGATTGTCACCTGAAGCTTCTTTAGAACCTTTAGACTGCCCCAAGTCCAGATCCCTAATCCACAAGGCAAGATCATCTTATATAGGCCATGGGGCGATCGCCCGACACAAGTCATGCCCAGCGACACAAGCACCCATGTCGGGCGCTGCCAATTTTCTTATGCTTGGAACACGATCCGTGTCAGCTGGCACAGGCCCTTTGGTTTGGGCGATCACCCAACACGGGCCATGCCCGGCGGCACGGGCGCCCGTGTCGGGCGCTGAGCTTTGAACGCGGCTTGAGCACCGACCATACCCGGTGGCACGAGCACCGGTGTCCGGATACAGAACTTCTAAAATTGGTCTACAACCTCCGTTTTCGCTCTTTTTCATGCCCTATCACAAAAAATACACGAAAGCAGTATTCCAAAATAGGAAACTACCAAAACAAAGCATAAAGATATAATGTCATGAAATATGTGCGTGCAAAGTAGGTCAAAAGGTGTGTCAGATTGTATCAAAAATCTTATATAAACTATGCACATCAAAATACAAGGGTATTAAACTAATGAGTTATACCATGAAACTTTGGGAAAGAGTAATAGAGAAGGAGACAACGATGATAGAAAATCAATTTGGGTTCATGCCTGGAAGGTCGTCAATATAAGTTATACATCTTCTCAGATAACTAATTGAAATGTATCTAGAGCAAAAGTAAGTTCTACACATGGTATTCGTTGATTTAAAAAAAGCTTATGATAACATTCTAAGAGAAATTATATAGATAATTCTAGAAAAGAAAGGTGTTAACATAGTATATATTTAAATAATTAAATATATGTATGGGAATGTAACGACCAGAGTGATAAGTGAAGACTTTAGGCGGATTAACTGAAACATTTCTAATAAGGATAGGGTTACATCAAGGATCAACTCTAAGTCTCTATCTTAATTATGGACGAACTCCCTAGACACATTCAAGATAGAGTACCATGATACATGTTGTTTGCAGATATATTGTTTTGATAGATGAGACACATGAAGGAATAAATGTTGAACTCAAGTCTTGGCTGGAAATACTAGATGCGAAGGGTTTTAGGCTTAGTAGAGTAAAGACAGAATATATGGAATTTAAGTTTCGCAATATTAGACATAATGAGACAATTGTTAAGATAAAAGATGATGAGTTGTGAACTGAGAATTTTAAGTATGTAGGATCATTTTTGCAAAACGATGAAGGGATTGAGAGATGTCTTACATAGAATATAAGTATGATGGTTGAAATGAAGGTTAGCGTCAGGTGTTTTATGATCATAAAGTACTTCTAAAACTTAAAGAAAAGTTCTACCAAACGACAATTAAACCTGCTATGGTATATGACGTTGAATGTTGGGCTATGACTCAGGCATAGGCATATGAGAGGAAGATGAAAGTTGTAGAGATGAGGATATTAAGGTAGATATGTGAGCATACGAGGATGGACAAAATAAGAGCATTAGAGAGAAAGGAGTTGCATCTATTGAGAAAAAAACTTCGAGAGACATGTTTAAGATGGTACGGACATGTACTTAGACGACCAATAAATACCTCAGTTAGGCGATGTGAAACTATGACAAATACACATATCAAACAAGTGAGAGGAAGGTAAAAAAGGATTGGTTAGAAATAATAAAATAAAATAAAATTTATTTAAATATAGATGATGTAATAAGGGATAAAGTCTAATGGCGTAGAAGGATCCATATAACCGACCCCACCTAGTCGGATAAGGCTTGATAGTGGTTGTTGGTGGTGGTGTATCCTGCATTTATTTGTGTAGAGAGATATTTATACAGAGAATCTTATAGCAAAATTGGAGATGACTAAGAAAAGCACAACTGTTAGGTAAGCAATGTGATCCACTAATCAACATAATCTTAACAGAAGAATATTTCATTGTGGTGTATTAAGTAGCATGGAGTTGTTCAGGATAACTGTGCAAATCAACCCTGATATGCTAGTAGTTATGAAGGATATGGACTAGGAACCTAGGACATCCATCTGAATGAGTATAGAGACAATATGTAGGGTAGTAACTAGTGATGCAACTCTTGTTGGAAGACCCATGGCTTAGGCTGTGGAGTAGGCCAATTGATTTCCCAGTGGATAGGAGATGCTGGATCCAGTTATTCAAAAGAGGGTGTAACCAATGTAAGCAAGAATGGTAATGGGTTCCAATCGTGTCAAAGGCCTTTCTAAATTTTAGCTTGTGTATGGTACAAGGAATTTCAAAACAACAGCATGGTGAATGAATGGACATGATGGCGTTGTATTCAGTAATCCATCAACTTTCAAAGCAGACAGATATTGGCAGGGCCTAAGATGATGAAATGTATGGCTTTCAAGACAATGGAAAAAACTAGCACAAAAGTTGGTTGGCAAGGATCTTTATCACGTTCAGTTTAAAGGTTGAAAGTAGGTGAAATTGACGTTTTCTACACTGTAAATACCCTAGTAGAAACTAGAAAGCATTTGAAAATGAGAAAAGAATCAAAGGCAATATCGTCTTTTTTATAAACGCATAGGAAAAAATCCATCTTAGGATGAGATCAATTAGTTGAAGATCCAGGATGGAATCCAGGATTTGAATGCAGCATCAAGATTTTATGGTGGGATAAATGTACACCAGTATAACAGATCACAGTTAATATCAACCTAAATTCTCATTAGGGAGGCAGGAGTACCCAAAATCAAGATAAAATGTCGGCAATGAGGTCACTCATCAATTGTGATAGTATATAATGAATTAGACACTGTTGAGGAAAACGACTTAGTTGTGACAGTGGTTGGCCTGGGGGCTAGATGCAAGTGACAAAAAAAAAGAATGAATTGAACACTTATAGACACTATCATCAACAATTTCAAGGTCTTGAGGCATTCATGTTGACCAGCGGACAAGGAGCTTTTCTCTGCAAATACTTCAGGAACACCAATTAGGTTGCATTGCTTGAGTGAATGTAGAAAGTGGGAGAGTTTCAAATTCCAGTTGGGGAGATCATAGTTGCAGGTTGGTGGGCAAATTCCATAAATAAATAAACTGGAGGGAGGTTTGCCCTACGTAATAACATATTTTAGGATTTGAACAGTCGAGAAACGATGTACAAACAATTGGTGAATTTAAGCAATATGAGGTTATGAGACTCGAGAGTGTAGAGGCAAATGCAAGAGGATAAACAATAATAGAATACATCTTAGTGAGGTCATGGTTGAATTTGAACATAATTGGAGGTGACATAATGATGTTACAATTACTAGGCATCCAGTAATAAAAGTATTAATTCAGTGCTAGTTGATGATTTCAGGTAAGACGATTGAGTTTCAAAAAGATTTGTTGCAATTTATCCATTAGTGTTGAGCCCGTATTAGACGGTCACAGTGGCCTATTCTCAGTTACTATTGCAACAGCATTCAGTCCATTTACATTAAGATTTAAAGGCATCCTACTGGTATCATGTATAGATTCAGATGTTAACTTGCTAATATCATTTGGACATATAGTAATTCTTCTGGATTTAGCCAGGATTCTTAATACTGGTTTTAAACCAGTTCCATCACATCAGACCAGTATTATATTAAATATCAAATATTCAGGCCTAAGCTGAGAGTAACAAAGCATGATTCTGATGAATAACAACAAGCCAACCACCTAAGTAGATTAGGAAAATAAAAATGAATGGTTTATTGGGTAGCAATATGTAGTTCAATATCGAATGTGAGCCAGAGCAGCAAATAGACAAGCCAGAAAAACAGGATTATGGAAAAGAAGAAAAGATATATTAAGCTGGTTGTTGACTATAGTCAATTATAACATCAGATCTGATGGCAAAGTACATATTCACATAGAAGTAACAAAGATAAATAGATATGAGAAGCAGGACATAACAGATTACTGATTTTGCACTTACAAGCAGTTTCTAGGCATGTCAATGGCGTAGAGTCTTGTACTGTTGTCGCCACTCTTAACAATTTGCTAACACCAAAATCTGCAACTTTTAGATGCCCAGTATCATCAATCAAGATATTCCTGTACATCATAATAAGAAGACAATCATCAATTCTTTGAAATGCCTCAGATTATATTACAGTGATAAATGAATATGAAACAAGATAGAGAAATCACTTACGAAGGCTCAAGATCACGGTGAATGATGGGTTCTGGTTTGTGTTCATGCAAGTAATTCAATCCTCTGCCATGTTCGTGCAAAGAATTATCACCCAGTTTTATGACAAGAAATTTTCAGTTAATTAAAGACAGCCCATATATACATACATATCAGAAATTTTCAGTTAATTAAAGACAGCCCATATATACATACATATCAGAACTTCACTAACTTCCAAGTGAACTTATATGGTTTGGTTCTGCAAGTGTTGCTCATCAATAAATCTTGAGGAAAAGGACTATACTAGATTATTTGAACTGACTTAAGATTTGAAATCCAATATAAAATAACTAGTTTAACAGTTAGAGGAATAAGAATATATTGCATTGATTACAAGAGAAATATTACATCTAGATACATAAGATTTGGCATAATACTCAATGACCGAATACCTCATTTGGGACCAAATTTACACAACTAAAGGGTAGCCCGCGCACGAAGCTCCCGCCAATGCGGAAGGATCAACCGCATTGGTCTATGGTACGCAATCTTACCCTCAAATTTACACAGCTATTAACTTTAAAAGTCTACACTGCCCCTCAAACAGGAGCTAAAATATCAATATATGTCCAGGTTGTTTGATAAAATAGAAAAAGAATTGACAAATACAAATTAAATTGGAAAGGCACTACATAAAGGGGTGGAAGATGCAATACTGATGCAAAGATTGAGAAACTTCGATAATGAAAACTCTAGACTAAAATTGTTACAGGAGATCTCTTAACAAATAAAGAGGCCACCAATGTTAAAACATTAACTAACCTAGCAATATCGAGTGCATGCCGAACAGCCAATGATGTGGAAAGAGATTTTTTGCTCTTTAAGAAGTCACAAAGATCACCCTACATCAAACAAAAAATAATAATTCATTAAGTTGTAGTGAACTTAAGGTATAACTTTTTAACTTTTTTCTAATGGAAGTGGTAACCCTTAAGGTATAACTTCAACCCACATTACCAAAGAACCATCTCATATAGATATTATGCATACTTACAGAAGAGAATGGAATGAATCCACTCTGCCAAAAATTAGCACTTGTTTTCTTTTCATCTACCCCCAACCCCCTCCTCTTTCTCATTCTCCCCAACCCCCTCCCCCCTCCAAGCCATCTTATATAGAGCATTATGGGTACTTAGAAAGAATAATGGAGAATCCACCACTCAGCAAAAAAAAAAAAAAAAGGTTTGGATGAATATTCTCTAGCAGAAATAACTACAGCGCTTGTTTTAATTTTCACGTTACTCACTCAACACACACATAAACATATCTACCCTGATCAAAATAATAAAAATAAAACCCTCCATGGAACAAAGTTCAGACATATATGATTATCTACTTTGGCTATAACCTAATAAAAAGTTTGACATGGTACTTTTTCATCTTAGCCATATCATCATATTCAGAAAAGTTACACAGGAATATTATAAGGTTGTTTCAAGTTTAATCAAGCAGCATAAGAGAGAGGCATCGTATTCTCTCAGGTATCAAGAAAAATACACTCAACAGTCACAAATACAACCTTTGGCAAATATTCTGTAACAATCATCATCGGACTGCTCTGGGTAACAGCTCCCAGAAATTGGACTACATTTGGGTGCCGTATTTGCTGAAGCAATTCCAGCTCATCCCTAAATGCTCTTCTGCAGAACACAGGGAGAGGCTAAATAAGATTTTAAAGCTTTTAAATTTAAATGAACAGTGATTATTACAAAGGAAAATAGACATCAATATGTAAGGCATCATAAAACATAGATATGCAGGACCAACCCACAATTTATCCTCATCAGTGATCATATCTTCATTAAACTTCTTAACAGCAACTTGAATTCCACGCCATGTTACTATACGAAATGTCCCCTAAAGATTTTCATAATAAAAGTTTGTTTAATATTGGTTTAAATACAAACTCCAGCAATGTTACAGAAACAGGCTATTTAGGACATCTACTATGGAGCCATAGAGACACTTTAGTTATGAATTGGAATGGCTGCTGATTTACATGAGAAACACGCAGATATATGAATACAGAAATTAGAGTTCAAAGGAGATCTATTTTGCTCAAGGGAACCAACGTAAAACCAAAAACAGGATAAGAGTGCTTAATGTATAAACAATAATAGCTATATTATGTACAAATTTATTATATTATGTTTAAAAGCAAGTTTTATAGTTCTGTTATGGAATGGTACCTTAGTATGCAAACATTCTCCCAGAGTCAAATCATGCTGGAATAATTTTGGACAAGTTTTACTATTCTAACGCCCTTCCATTCTGGTTGTTTGCTTTTAAAAAAATGAGTTTAGCAATTTCATGGTCAATTAAATTAAACTTTTGGAGAAACAAGTTAAAAAAAAAACATAACAGATATGTCAACATGTTGGCTATAAATAAGAACTATACCATATTAATAAGAAACAATATTAACTAATACCAATATATCGTTAACTAATGCTTATTAACTAGTTATAATTATAATTGACTTAAATTCACTAGATTATCATTTTAGTTGTAAGACGAGTTATTATCCTTTAGAAATCAAAAAGTAGTTTGAAATCTGAAGTTAGGGTAAACACTAAGGAAGGTATCTAATTGCAGCAGCGACATTTGAATCATTAGCCTTTAAAACACATAAATGGATAAAGAAAAATGAAGTATTAAATAGATGTGTGGATGAGAAAAAAATACTTTTAGGACTATGATATACCAACCTTCTTATAATGGATGGTACATCAAATTAGGAAGATTAGCATTGCAGTGCATTTCATTTAGCAGATAAGCCTACTATTTGATCCAGTTTAATAAGATAAAAATTTTGCTACCTTGGTTATCTCAATGCTGTTGGTGAAATCAAGTTCTCTTGGATCAATCTCGTATTCAGGAACTTCACGAGCATTCTCAACATGCATGGGAGTGACCTAATTAAGGAGTAAAGCAACATAAACAAGTATACATATAGGATAAAAGCTTATTAGAAGGACAAGCTCATCAAACAACCAGTATATAATTTAACATAACTTGCATGGCATACCCTAAGTCTGGCACCATGCTTCTCCAAAAGTTTAATAACTTCCCTGTTTTTGTAGTGTATTGCATCAGCAAGGGGCTGCGAATGAAAAAAAAAAAAAATTGTGATGTATATGATTTCCTTGTGCATTAGCAAAAGTTATCTGTCTATTTGATTGAAGAGTGGTTTCAAAGTTAATAAGCATTTGATGTAAGTTAAATCAAGGCCATTTATACTCCTTCATCCACGACGAATGGTCATATCATCATCTAGATATGTTTCTCCAAACTATTGGTCGTCTACTACATAGATTTCCCATTCCATTAAGCTCTCTAGAATGCTATATCACACGTAATATTCAAACCAATTAAAGTATTTTTATTATATTAATTTTAAAAAGTTTACCTCCCTCTAACTCTTATAATTTCAACTCGAATCAATTAAACTCTTCTAGCTCTATAATTCACTAATTGTCTTTGAGCATCCTTTTATCATTTGTATTGGCACATTCAAGTTTCTAAAGTGCCTAAAGGGCACACCACAATTTGAAATTTACCAAAGGACACATCTATTTCCTAACCTCCATCGATCTTGCTTCAACAGACCTGTTACCTCTCAAGCCATTAATTGATTGAGTAGTTGATTGGTCAATCGATTGCAAGGAACTCCAATCAACTAGAGTTTACCTAATGGTTTGCTCTACAGGAAATAAATGTTTTGGATCATAGTTGTCAAGGTTGTTATGAGAAGCATCAACAACCTTGGCCCTAAATACCTAGTGGTCTAGTGGTTAAGGTTGACCAAGAGCTTTGCAGATTGCTCAAGGAGCAGGACTCACAGGATCAAGTGGATTGCTAATTTGATAGCTTGAAGACCCAAAGAGAATGAACTCAAAGGTAAAGCGAAGGATAGTATAGAGCAAGCTTGAAGGATTAAGTGCATATGAGAGACCAAAAGCCTAGTCAAATGAACTTAGCATCAACAACATTGAAGACTTGAAAATATATGAGTTGTGAGATATTACTATTAACTATAATTTAGAATTTGGGTTTTTTTAATATAATATATCTAGTGGTTTGATCTACAAAAAATATGCATTTCAGGTCGTAGTCAGCACTTCAGTTTGTTCTCAAATTAAGTCAGGATCTTTAAAGATCAATCAACTTGGTAATCTACTGTTCTCGGGATTCAATCAACTAAAAGAGATATTCAGTCAACTAAAGAAAGCATCTGTTGAACGAATATCAAATGCTCACCATCTTTAATCTAAAAAAATGTTTTAATTATATAAACTGTAAAGTATGGCCAGAGTAGTTAGTGCTTGAAAAAAAAAAGAGAGATTTCTAGGGTGCATAATGAATCAGTTGGATTTGAAATTTAGATGAAAACTCTCTAGGAAGCTCCGACAAGTTTTAATCTCAGATTCTTGCCATAGTCTAAAATATTCCATCGTCTTCCAACATGTGTAGAACCCTCCTTCCCTCATTGTAACCAAAGATGAATCCCTACGGCACAAGGTTCATCAATGTGAAGTCCACCTCAAACGAAGTGTCAGAAAGTGAATTAGTTTGCTCAAGTGTGGTGCTAAATAAACACTGTTAGGTTGTTCATTCAAAAAAAAAAAAAAAAAAAAAGGTTAAAAAATCACCAAGGTACCACACACAAAACTTAACTAGTATCAATAATTACATTAGAGATAGGAAAAAAAATTCTTCCAAAAGAGCCTTTTTTTTTTTTTGCAAGACTACGAAAAAAAAAGGTAAGGAAATCGACACAACGTAGTACCGTGCTGCCCCAGCGGTCCTGCGTATCGACGTCAGCCCCCTTGCGTATCAGAAGTTCGACGACATCAGCGTGCCCCTGGCACGCCGCGACGTGCAGCGCGGTGCGCCCATCGATGTCCTTGAAGTCGACGTTGGCGCTGGACGCCAGAGCCTCCCTAATGCCATCCAGATCGCCTTCATTAGCCAGAAACATGAGACGGAGTCCCGAACTGATATCCTCGGGGATCTGTGCAGCCTCCGCGGTGAAGAAGGCCTCGCTGCCGTCGCACTCCGGGGCCCGCGACGACTGCTTACCGAGGGTAAACCGCGCTTCGGCGTTCGCTTCCATTGAACGAATCGAAGCTATCTACAGAGACCTTCCCAGGTTATAGGAATCGACGAACCCTAGGATGAGATTTTGTGGGAGAATCGTGAGTATGCGAATCTAATTGAGGAAGACGATGGTTAGGAATGGGAAGGCCGGGGTCGTTGAAGTGGCTGGACGTCATCAATCTGAGAACTTTTCATTTTGCACTGCATCTCCACCCATCCCCCCAAAGTTTTATATTTTTAAAAACACCCTTAAATTCTTAAAATGATTGTTTAACCCGTATAGTTATGTTTTGTCAAATTAAATAAATAAAGTGTCCCTTTTTATTAGAGCATCATTATTAATGGGCGTTACAATATTCATCACCTCATAAAAAAATATAGGATTTATATGACACATATATATTATATTAATATCTTATTTCTATCATATTTATTTTAATATTAACACTCATTATTGTAAGATTCACATGTCACATACATATTATATTAACGTATTCATTCATTTACATTTATTTTAACATTAACACTCATTATTTGTGAGTCTCCCTGTCTATTCATTAATCTTTATTCTTATTTTACATTAAATAAATAAATTTTTAATTTTATTTACAAAATTTAAATGATTATTATTTAAAATAAATAATAATATTATTTTTAACTATATTTATTACATAAAATAATTTTTTTATTTCATGAGCGTCATTTATTTAAAATTAAAATATTATTATAAATTGAGATAAAGGAGTACAACATATAAAAAAACACACTTACATAAAATTAAAAACAACATATAAATTAAACCTAAAGAGACACTATAAAATATTAATTAAAGGATTATTGTTATATTGTGACCAAATATATTCAACTAAGTTGGCACAAAGTTTATAATACACATGATTGTAATGTAATTCAGAATTTGTCTAAAGATAATCAGAAATCCTCAATTAGTTTGATCCCTAGACGGGTTGTGTGGGTTTGTCACCATCATCGTTGTACTAATTTGTCACGTGACCTCCTCATCTTCAACAATCATGTTGTACAAAATAATGCATGCTAACATAATATGTTTTAACTTTTTTATGTACCAATAATGAGTTGGACCTCTGACAATTGTCCATCGAACTTAGAGCATCATAAATGCTCATTCAACATCTTTTTTTGTTGCCTCTTGTTTTTCCTTAAACAGCCTCCTCTTGGGATCTTCCGAACAAGGAAAAGTATTCACGAAAGTAGTTCATTCCGGAAATATTCCATTAGTTAGATAATACCCCTTTTTATATTGAGTCACGTTGATAGTGAAATTCATCTCCGGACCATTTACTTGTAAGACGTTATTAAATATGGGAGATTTATACAACACATTAATATCATTACGTGAACATACGACACCAAAGAATGCATGTCATATCCATAAGTCTTGAGACTAGGCCGTTTCAAACATGATTGTTGGTGATTCATGACCTCTTGTAAACTGGCATTTCCAAGCAACTGGATAACTTTTCCATTCCCAATGTATACAATCAAGGCTGCCCAACATTCTAAGGAAGTCATGTCTCTTATCATGCATTTGAAGAAGACGTTGAACATCATCAACATTTGACCTTCTCAAGTATCGATTATCAATTAGTTCAACCACATAATCGCAAAACTTGAAAAGACACTTGTTGGCGGTTGATTCACTCATGCATAGGTATTCATCAAGATGATCTGCTGAGACTCCATAAGTCAATTGGTGAATTGCAGTCGTGCATTTGTGTAGTGATGACAAGCCTTTTCTTCTCACAGCATCGTCCCTCTACTGAAAATACAAT
>JBBPFQ010000126.1:1616947-1627097 GCA_037974815.1 Kaempferia elegans | reverse complement strand
TTATATAACTATATCCCACCAATTTCATATAGTCAAATGGATCAAGTGACCAACGAGCATATTAAACAAGAGCTCAGAACTATACATTGGTTAAGAATATACAACAACTCAATTAAAAATATGTACGAGGACGATCAACTCGCTATACCCTAGATTTATGTGATCACATCAATCAACTTATCTCTTGTCCTAAAATTAAAATAGTATACTTGATTTCAGACTAGTATATATTTTTGTATTCACAATTATGTTTTAACAGTTACTAAGTTAAACATAAGTAGCCAGCTTGTGAATACAAAATGTGTCAAAATAAATCTTCCTTTCCCACTAAAACCTTTATTTTGGTTGCTTTCCTAGACATGTTCCGCATTATCGAGCAATACTAAAATAAAGTTAAAGAAGCAACTGAAAGTCTTAAGAGTATAAAATAAAGTTATATAAAATAGTGCATCTAACACAATGAGTTGAGACTCAACTACTCATTATCCAAACAATCATTTCAACACACATGGTATGAAACACATGTTACCCATACAGACCTTAGTGTGTTTCAACACTTAAACTTGAGTTTTGTCCTCGTTTGTCCTCTAATAATACCAAGTTTAAGGAAACTCTAATATTCCTATTAGACACATTTAATGAATTGTGAAAACATCCATTTTGATTAAAAAATAAACATTTCATGAAGAAATTTCATTTCAATAATTTTACCAAGGCAACAAATGTATGAATTTGTTCACAACAAAGTCAATAATATCTCATCTTTGCATGGTACACATCACTAGGGGTGATTGCTCATGTGAGAGAGCAAATGACATACTTATAATTCACAAATATACATCATAAACTAAAATGCATAGTCAAATAACATTACAATAACGGGCACGATATCTTAAATACTCATGAACACAATCATATTCTATGCAATCCAAGTGATCTAGCATATCTAGAAAGGTACCTCTAGGTATTTGCTTAGTAAAATGATTAGTCACCATCATGTGCGTAGGCATGTATTCAAAATTACCTCCTTTTCAATAATATCTCTGATGAAGTTGTACTTCATATCAATATGTTGGTTTTTCCATTGAATTTGGGGTCCTTAGTGTAAGTAATTGCTAATTGTTTATCACAATAAATTATTATAATTCCCACTAGACTACTTATTACACCCAAATGACATAAGAATTTTCTCAACCAAACAACTACCTGCATTGCAAAAGCAGGTGTCACAAATTCTGCTTCCATTGTAGATAGTGATACACAAGTTTGTTTCTTGCTTCTCTTAAAGATTCAACCACTATTTAACAAGAAGGCATAGTCAGAGGTGAATTTATGCTCGTCTAAATCACCACCCCAATCAACATCTATATATCTTTTGAATATTAAATCATTTCATTGACAAAAAAGGAAATTAATTACCATACCTTTTTTAACTACACTCCAATATCTTCTTCTTGGATTAGATTGATACATTAAACTCCAAACAACACTAGAATATGATACTTTAGACATCTCTTGTATTTCTTTAGAAGTGTTTGGCCATATTTCACGACTTAAATTTTTGCCTTTAGTCACAGGAGTATCAATGGGTTTGAAATTTAACATTTTAAATTACTTTAAATTTTTTTGATATATGATTTTTGAAACAATGCCAATGATGTCATAGAACAATCTCTATTAATTTTAACACGTAGAATGTAATTTGCCTCCCACGTGTCCTTTATTTCAAAATTAGAGGACAACCACTACTTCGTAATGGTTTGTAATATCCCTTGCCATTTCCGGCTAACAATATGTCATAGACATAAAGAGATAGACATACAAACCTTTTATTGGATATTCTCATATAAACATATGCCCTTCATCTATCATGCTGAAGTTATATGAGATTATCGCTTTATGAAATCACAAATATTGATTGTCTAGAAGACTACCTAAGGACATAAATTAATTTATTCAATTTGCAAACTTTTTTTTTTTGACCTTCCACAACAAAATGTGTTGGCTATTCTATTTAGATTTCTTATTCAAATTCTCTATTGAGAAAAGCAATCTTAACATTTATTTGATATAATTCCAAATCTAAATTAGCAGCTAGAGCTAGTAATAGACGAACAGAAATAAAGGTTTCTTTATAATCAATACCCTCTCATTGAGTATAACCTTTAGCCACTAGCCGAGCCTTATAACTCTCTATTGTTCCATTAAACTTTCGCTTAATTTTGAGAACTCATTTGTTGCCAATAGCTTTTCACCCATATGGAAGTTGAACTAGTTCCTGAACTTGGTTTAGTTTCATCGGCTCCATCTCTTCTTCCATTGCTTTCATCCACTTGTCCCTTGAAGGACAAGATAAAGGCTCACCTATGTTTTTAGGATCTTTTTCATCTATCAGAGATATGATAAAAGCATATCTTTCAATCTCATAATCACATTTTGGGCATATTTTTCTTATTACTCTTTCGAAGTTGGGGTTTAGATAAATCAATTTGATTGGAATTGCTCCCAATGGGATTGATACCTCGAGATAGTGATCCCCTTCTAGCTTAGCATATCCAACCTACATGCCCTCTCCACGCAAGCACCTATATTTCAAACCTAAAGGCCAACCTCCTAAACCATTTCGAGCTGAATCAGAGCTAAGTCAGAGTTGAGTCAACGTAGGCAAAGTCACCACTTGACATAGTAACTAGGACGGGTCACTATTGGCCGAGTAATCAAGTTGGGTTACTACTTAGACAAGTCACTATTGGTTGAGTAACCAAGCCGAGTCACTTTTGCCAAGTAATTAGGATGAGTCATTATAGGTCGAGTCACCACGTGGCTGAGTCACTATTGGTCGAGTCACTATTAGTCGAGTAAGCCAAGCTAATCCGAGCAACCGAGTCACCCGAGCTAAGTCATTCCTGGCTATACTTGGATATGGTCCCCATGTCATCCTAAGTAGTGCTTGAATATGGTCCCCATGTCATCCTAAGTCGTACTTGAATATGGTCGTCGTGTTATCCTAAGTTGTACTTAGCATGACCCATTGCAGGTATATATCCCACTTGGATATGACTTCCCACCTACTATCATCACCACCCATACTTGGATATGGTCTCCCACCTACCTCCATATACATATATAAGTATCAGGTATATCCACCAAAAGAGGATCCTCTTCTCTCCAACTCTCTATCCATTTTTTATCTTAATCTCCATCACTAGAGATTAACTTAAGCATCGGAGGGACTTTGCCAAATCTCTCTCTAGCACCCTCTAACATGTGTTGATCCACGCAGGTCCAGCCATATCACAAGGGGGAGCTTCGTCAATGATGTCTGTGAGGCGACAGATTTCCCCCGCATCAAGGATCAAGCAATAACTCATCCTCTTGAGTTTTTGATGATTCACACAACCATTATTTGCATTAGATAATTACAATAAGGTTACCTTCCCTTTATTTCACCTCTTTTAGGAAAATTATTCTTGTAAATTTTGCATTTCGTAATTCACTCTCAGTAATGCTTTTATCATCTCATTCACCTATAAACACATAACCCTTATGCTGCTTAATGTAGTTAATAAAAAT
Organism: Kaempferia elegans; assembly: GCA_037974815.1. NCBI lineage: Eukaryota > Viridiplantae > Streptophyta > Magnoliopsida > Zingiberales > Zingiberaceae > Kaempferia > Kaempferia elegans. The sequence goes on along the minus strand of JBBPFQ010000126.1, from coordinate 1,623,524 downwards.
ATATTTTTTTCCTCGAGGAGCAAACTTTTCATATTGGTAAAATCACAAATATAAGCAGCTAAGCTTCAATGTCTAAGGTTACTTAGGTTTGATCCAAAGTTCATATGGGGTGGAAGGAACTCATTTTAAAGGCAGGTTGTTGTTAATACATCTCCTTAAAACGAAATAAGTGAATGCTTGCGCCACCATGGACCTTGTCGTGTCAAATAATGTTCTATTCCTTCTCTCATCAACGTCATTTTTCTAAGGTGTATGAGGAATAGTCAAATTGTCTAATTATATCCTCTATGTTACATGGATCCTTAAATTAATCTAATTATACACTTTTCATTACATAAATATTCACAACCTCTATGAGTTCTCAAGGGCGTTTATTGTTATATCCATTTGATTTTGTCACCTCGTTCGCATAACATCTAAAAGATTCGAGTGCTTCAAATTTATGTGAAATCAAATAAACATGACCAAAATTAGTGAAATCATCTATGAATTTAATGAAATAGGAGCCTCCATATCTTGGCTTCAAATTCATTGGACTATATATATATATATATATATGCAATAGAAATTCTGCCCTAATCGCTTTTCCAAATAGTTTGTGTCATTTTTCCAGCAAGATATTGACAAATCAACTTTAGAAAGACAATGCTCACAAGTCCCTACTTTTATTAGTTGATTCATCCTGTCTTGTCCAATGTGATATAATCTCGCATGCCAAGTATAAACATCCACATTTGCAATACTAGATGAACAAACATTTAAAGAAACACAATGATCAATATAATAGTTAAACATTTATCTATCATAATCTAACACTATAAAACCATTCCTACGATATCTACAACCACAATACATATTGTGGTAGTAAATACGAACCAAACCACTACTAAAGTTCAAACTAAAACCTAATCATAGAAGAACAACAACAAATATCAAATTCCATCGAATTTCTAGTGCATAGAGGGCATCATATAAGATAAGAGTTTGGCCACCACATAACTCTAGTTTGCAAGTGCCAAAGCCCTTGACTTCAACTTTAACATTATTTCCTACATATATCCACCTTGCGCCACAAGGAACTCGACGAAAATCCATAAAGATTTCTCGATCTCTAGTTACATGGTTTATAATTCACACAAGATTCAGTTATATAACAATGCTAGACAGAGATGGAGCCACACAGGGGCAGTCTTGGGCTAAGCCCATCCCTTTTTTTTTAAGTATCTATATAATTTTTATTAAGTATTGAATTTTTTTAACACAAAATGAAAGTGCTAAATTAAAATCAGATTGGAGTCGAATAAAATCCATTGGGTAGGGGCAAAGATAAGGAGTATGTTCGTCTAAACCGGGGTTAATTTGGATTTGATCCGGCAGATTATGACTAAACCAAATTTAATTGGATTAAACTAGTTCAATTGATTTAAAAAGAATTAGGGAATTTTTTAGAAAACTTATATTCTCCTTTCTTTTTTTTTAAATCTCTTCCACATATGCAGCCTCACTCCCACCATCTTATGCACAAGCCTCCACACACACATGCTTCTTCCTCAGATCTTCTCCTTCTCCCTCTTTCTTTTCTTCCCAACCATAGCTTAGTTGTTTTTCTTTCTCCTTCTCCAACAACTCTCATTTCTTCTTCCTCTTCTCGAGAGCAGCCGTCCTCCTACTTCCTTTTGTTGTTTTCCAACCAACAAACAGCAACCCTAGTCATTCTTCCTCTTCAAAGAGGAACTCTTGTTTTGTCTTTTTTTTTTTGTCATCGGCGCTAATTGAGATGGTCGGAAAAGAGGGTAAGACTTTTATTCTCTTTTTCTTTCATCTTTTTATTGAACATTAAAATGTATATATATATATATATATGTATAATTTATTATATTTTTATAATAATATATAATTTATTACATTAAGTTCAAGCCCACCCAAACACTAATTCTTAGATCAGCTAAAGACACATATAGTACTAACAAAAGTGTTATTAAGTGCTACTTTTAAGCTTAGAGCACTCACGAGCAAAATGACCAAATGCTTCACAATTGCAGCACTATATTTTGCTCTTATCTTTCTTCTTTCCAAACCTCTTATGCTTCTTCTTAAGGTTGGGAGTAAAGTTGTTCTTCTTGGATCCTTCTCCAATATTCGTCTTTTTCTTATTTTTCTTCTGGTTCTTGTTGTTTTTAAAGTCCGAAGTTCTTGGGAAACTAGATTCAGCTACAAAAGTACTTTTTATTGACTTAGCAACACCATGTTGATCATCCTCAAGTTCAACATTGTGAGAAACATTAAAGAAAGTTTTAATATTATCATTGTGAGTTAGATTGACTTTCAAATGCTCCCACTTGTCATGAAGAGATAGGATCAAAGCTTAAACTTGTTGTTTATCAAAGAGAATACGACTAGCTAACTTTAATTCACAAATCGTGCTTGACATAGTTCTTAAATGTTGTTTGATGTTGCGATCAACTTCTTTCTTGTAAGTTTAAAATTTGATAGTTAATTTGATAGAAGTGCCGATAGCACTTCTATATTTCTCCCTCAAGTATACCCAAATGTCATGAGCAGTAGGATGGCCACACTGATGAATGAGAATCAATCACAAAACTAACTGAAATAGCACAAGTAGTGGAATCTTTCATTTTCCATTCCTAGTAAGTATCTTGTTCTTTTCTCTATTGAGTTGTCTTACCCACACCAAGATCTTTCATGATTTGATTGATACCCGTACGGCATGTTGCTCATCTAGAACATACCAAATATTATAGCGCCAAGTACTATAGTTGTCACCATTCAGTTTGACACCTTGGTTATGGTCGGTAATCAAATATTTGGATGCTATAATATGTATATTTAAGAGGAGATTACACATATTAATGTCATTAAATATACACATTTATTTTGTATTTAAAATTAACATATATGATAATTCAATATAAGGTATAGATTTGAAAGTTCACTTAGTTCCCAATCACCATCATCTACAATTCTAATGTTGCATTATTATAAATTTAATTTCAAATGAACAAAAGATCAATTAATTTTAGACGAGAACTACTTAAATTCTTCCAACCTAAAACTCCCATTTAATTTAGCATACTACACAAAATTTCATCTTCACATATATACAATGAAGCATAAATTATATTAAAAAAATAACTCCAACATTAAAAGTTCATAATGCATGCTTTAATTCAACCATGTATATTAAAATAACACAAATAAAATTACATGTCACATAACATGTTCACAAATATCATCGTAATAAAACATATGTAAATAATAATTCATCTTCTTAAAGAAAATCTATTTCCTTATTAATACACATGCGGGATATCATTTTGATCATTTCTTTCGAAAGCCATCTAATGGAGTGAACTTTAAGAGACAAAGAAATATTGATCCGTCTTGGCTAAGTATTTCATTGACTATGTTCTTCCCTCGCCGAGTAGAGAATCTCTTAGTAGTTGAATTTCTTCATTATAATCAAAATGATGACCCACGTATAAAAGCTCCAAACATTTATTTTTTCAAATTCTAAGATGTTGTGGCATGGAGTGCATATCATCCATTTTATAACGCTTAATGATATGCAACTTTGCCAAAAGTTCTAGAGTTTTTCTCTCTCTAGTTCCTCCTCAGAGGATGCTAAAAATGTTTCTAATCTAATCCTCGCTATATCTATATAATGAGGGCAAATATTAGATTGATGAACACAAAGCCAACATATTTAATATTCAAGATGATTTTTTTTACATCTGTTCAAATTTTAATAAACTCAATGAACATAAATTTAAAAAATTTTGTAAATTTCCATCAAGTAGCAAGAAAAAAACTTTATAATATTTTTGTTTTTTTTTTTTGCGATAAAACACATAGAATTATTAATTTGGATAACTTATAGCCATGAACAGAAAATGATATCCAAATATGTTATACATTATTTGTTTAAAAAAATGATCCATGTACCTTATTTTAAATGACTACTGTCCCTTTTTCCTTTTTCTTTTTTTTTTAAATTCCACTAATTATTTTTAGCCTTTACATAACATGTGGTTTAAAATTTTGTACCATACCAAGCAAAACGGGTGGAATTTGTCATTCATCTGCCGCCCGACACCAACACCCCATACCGCGGTGATATGGCAGTGATCTCCACGGGTTACAGGGCACGCATTCGACAATTTTTCTTTTATTTTTTTTTGTATTTTTAATTTTAATGAAGATATTTTAAATTTAAAAAAATATCAAAATCATATCGGCACAATACAATGTGCTATTGAAACCATATTGTTTCGATCATAAATTAAACTTGTCAAAAATTTAAATCATGACATAACATATGTTTGGATGCATATTTCATAAGTGATTTAATCATGTGAGGTTAGAACAAAAATTTTTTTGGTACTGTTAAAATTTATACAAAAATAAATAACTTTCTCAAAGAAAACTATAGATCTCATCATGTTCAAAATCATGAAGCCGATGGATTCTAAACGTGCTTCTAAAACATATACATAATCATGTTTTCTTAAAAAACAATATTAAATGAAACACTTATAGATTTACCATTTAAAATCTACTGTGAAATTATGAAATAAAAAATTTAACATGGCATATCAAACAAATGTACTTAACACTCATCATTTATTAGAATATCAACAAACAGTGTTATGATACCGATGACAAAAAATTAATACTCATTTTTTATGTAATTATTAAATGAAAACATACTCATTTAAAGAACTTTATAATTGAATTAGCAATCCTTTTTGACAATTTCGATGGTGTGATGCCATTGACAAATTGAAAAGAAATTATTTTTTACAATCCAAAATGATCCTACAACAATTATGATATATTTTGCTTATGATTTGAAAAAAAAGTGATATCACTCACCCCACGCCAAAATACAGGCAAGTAAATCATGGAGTCATTTTCCCTACTATAGCAATTCTTTACATAAAGAGGTGAGACACCCAACGAGACATTTGCACCGATTGGGAATTAACTCCAAGACCTAATAAAATAAATATCCATGCAGGCACCAACTGTGCCAACCCGTGAGGGTTATATTTTGCTTATTATTGAATGTTCATCTCATGTCTCTCTTTCCTATCGCATAACAATAATCAAATATTTTAATTATTTGGGTTGGGCCGCCCTTTATGGGTGGCCCATTTAAGTTTTCTTTCATGTTTGATAATAGAAATTTTAAGTTCTTCAACTTCCAAAATCCACACAGCAGCCACACACTCTACTATATGCCTGATTTGCCTGAGTTCTTCCAATTGAAGTTCAGCAAGCACCTGGTTTGACATCTATTTCGCTCGAAAAACAGAAAGTATTCCTCAAAAAACAAAAAGGAAAAAAAAAAGAAACAAAGACAGGAAGTTCCATAAAATATGTTAATGCGCACGCAATCTTGCGTGAAATTTTGAGAGAAAAAGAAGAAGAAAGGGTTGAACCCACAGACCTTGCAGGTGATACTGCAGCTGCGGCATGAGCTGGCATTTCTGCCGTTGGTCACCTCAAACTGAAACGTGGCCGAGCTCGACGCCGAGAATGGCGGCGGGGTCTTCAAGAACTGCACCGAAGCATCAGAGCGGCCATCTGCATGGGCCTCTTGAGACAAAACAGCGATGACGACCGAGCAGGCGAGAAGGAGGAGCCACAGCGGCCTTTCCATTCCGCCGATAAATAAATTTGGGTGCCTGCAGTGTAAGATGGGAATGTGCGTGCGAGTGTAGAGATTAGAGAGGCTTGGAGCCTCCTTGAACCTGGCGAAAGGCAGGCAGGACGGGCCACAGGACAGTCCTAGTGGATAAATTTTTTTCTCTCTCTGCAAAAAAGTTTATGGACAGGGTTTACTGTATTATCAACCCAAAGAAGCTATTTTTAAAAAATTTAAATAAAAATATATTTAGTCTGATCAAAATTGTTTTAATAGATAACTAAATCGAGAATCTAAAAGTCAGTCTCGAAAGAAAAAATCATTAGAGCTTTGAATATTCCAAAGAACAAAGAATAAGAGGTTTGAGCTCCAGCCATATCAACTCTTTCATGATAAGTATGCATTCGCAGATCTGCTGAATTTCATATTGAGTTTTTTTTTCAGTTGAATATTACAATTAGTAGATGATCAGGGTAAAGAGAAATCAAGTCAAGACTGATCAACAAAAGAGCCACGTCGGCGAAGTTAGGTTAAGATCGGTTAACGAAAGTCATGTCATCTTCAAAAGGAAGCGGTCAGCTAGCCGGGCAAGTGGAGCACTCGTCCAACTACCATGAGTTGCTCCCATTTGAAAGGCTGAGGAGCAAGGTGGCCGAATGAATAGAAATCAGCAGCCGACCAACCAGCCAGACAATGTGGCCAGTCGAACGGAGCCGACAAACAAAGCAACCAGCCGGACAACTCATCCGAACGAGCATGCTCTACTAAGAAGGAAAATTACCTCTCTTATCAATCATCCGGATGGCGTGTCCGGACGGACTACAAACACATTCTTGTTAGTAAGAGCTCTAGAGCCGATCATGTGATGATTGTTGTATGGACTCATTGTATCATATTCCTATATATATA
>JBBPFQ010000126.1:1419993-1443385 GCA_037974815.1 Kaempferia elegans | reverse complement strand
CCGACATTTTGTGGATTTGGAGAAACTTGGGTATTCAACTCTACAAGGCTCTGATACCAAGTGTTGGCTCAAGATATGTGAATACCACACACAAAACCACACGCCGATATGCAAAGTAATCGCAGAGCAAAGTAAAGAGAGGCTAGGAATAGAAAAATCAAAAAATTTCTTACAGTCGTCGCTTTTTTTCCTTACATTTTTTACGCTTAAATAAACAAACCACAATATTTAACACTAACTCCACTAACAACATAAAAGTAGGAAATACTAACCCACTAACTCCACTAACACTAACCCCACTAACACCATAAAAGTAGGAACCACTATCCCACTTACATTAGCACCACTAACACCACTAGCACCACTAACGTCACTCACATTATCACCACTAACACCACTAATCAAGAGGAAACAATATGGTGACTCCATGTTGTGCAACTACCTAATCATATCAGAATTATTTACTCACAGTAGCAGGGCACGAGAGGGGGAAGTTGGACTGTTGGGAGGTCATCTCCGCCAGAGAGGCCCCCGACGTCGAAGCGGAACGTGCCGTGTCGGGGGATGAAGGAGAGGAGGTGGCGGCCGAAGTGGGAGTAGAGGGCGACACACTGCTTGATGGTGAGCAAGCAGAGGATGCAGGAGAGGATGCCTTTGGGGAGGGGGAAGTGAAGCGGTCCTCCGGCGCGCCATCCAAGAAAGGGCGTTGGGTTCGACTCAAATTTTAATTATCTTATTAAATAAATTTAAACATCATAAACTTTAATGACCAGCCCTACTGCCCTAGCATCGTCCGTTTAGGCTAAGCCTAAAGACCAGTCGGCCCGGAAACACCAACTGACCAGCACGTGACTCGGCGCAAGTGTCCATTTAATTTTTGCATCGCGCCTCTTTTCTCCCGCCCCGCTCTCTTGCTCCCTCCCGTTTCCTCCCAAAGTAAACAACGCGACCCAAACCTCCAGTGTTTCAAGCTGCCTACAGAAGAATCGCAGGCAAACAACAAAAGGCCCGCCTCTTTCAGATTCCTCCTCCTTCTTCCGCCACAAGGAACCGCCCGATACCTTCATCTATCTACCCATACCATCCGTGCCTGGTTCGATCCCTCCTATCGCAAGCACCGCATCCTTCAGCCCTACCCACCCTTCTCTCCTCTCCTCGCACTAGGGCTAGGGCTAGGACTTCCAAATGCACCAATCGCGCGGAGCTACCAGTTCGAGCAGCCGGGACAAGACCTTCTCCGGCGTTCGTTTCGTCCTCTTTGGGTTTGATTCGGTATCCGAAGCTCAGGTTCGTCCCTTCTCGACTATTATTTTTTCCAACTCGGGTTGCGCGAATTTGGCTGTTTGATCCCTGATTGTTCTTTTTCTTGATCTGTTGCAGTGTCGCTCTGAGCTTGTGCGAAGAGGAGGAATATATGCGGGTCAGTACGATCAGAGCTGCACGCATGTGATTGTTTGTCGTCGCGTTTTTGTAAGTCTTGTACTTCTACTGATATGAGTTGTATTGTTGGATTGAAAATTAAAGAAGTTGAACGCTGAAGGAATATTGCGTGCAGGATGATCCTGTATGCGTTACTGCTCGGAAGGATGGGAAAGTACTGGTGAATGAATTGTGGGTTGATGATAGTTTACAACATGAAATTATGGGTGATGCCAACAGGGTCAGTTCTGAGTTCTTTTTTTTTTGTTGAGTTTTATGAGCTTGCATTTGTTGCCTTTTAGTTAGTGTAGATATGTGTGGTTTCAAGAAATTTAAAGCAAAATGATAGAGAAAGTTACAAGTTATTTGAGAAATTAAGTGCCTGTTTGATTTCCATTATGCTCCATCATGAGTATCCTTCCGAGAAATCAGTCCTTAGTTAAGATTGTGGCATTTTCTGCAGATAATATACAGGCCCGTAAAGGATCTGAATGGAATACCAGGAAGTAAATATTTGCACATTTGTTTAACAGGATATCAAAAGCAAGAACGAGAAGACATCATGGTAAACGTTTTGATTTTCCCATCCATTTGGTGCATCTTTAAAAGAAATCTCTTTTTAAAAAGTTATGGGTGTTTTATGAAGTACGGCTCATATCGTGATGTAGAAACATGACACTTCTGCTAGGTAATTGTCATGGGAAAAGTTATCATTCTTATTGTTAGCTATTTTTTTTTTAAATTGTTTTATATTAAATTTATCTGTTTAGTTTCAAATTGACGACCTTAAACTGCTCTTCTGATTATTGAGTACCACAGGTAACATGACTTTCAAATTGAATTTCACTGGAAAATATATGTACAAAATTATAAATAGATATATTTTCTTACACTTCAGATATTCTATTCCTTAATGATTTCATATAAGATCTGATTCATTCAACCTTTCTGCTAGCAACAATATTTCCTTTTGTCTAGCTTAAGCTAAAGTAGTATCTTGATTTAATGTCTCATCAGTATCAAAGATTAATTTGATTAGCTTTTAGAATATTGTAAGCGTTTTAACATTTTGTTCTTGTATAACCTATGGGGATTATTAATAATTGTCTACGTTTAATACATTTACTACATTTATAGATAATTGTTTATATTATTTGCTATTTCTTCAATAAAACACATCTCAAGGTGCACTTATTCATGCAACATGTGGGAATTCATTATTTTTTGATGTTTGATTACTCTTACAGTAGACTTCAAGCTTTTTGGTTAGCCATACTTGAGTTAGTGTGATGGAGACAAGAAGTAGGCTTTTTATAAAATCTATAAGAGCATAAATAAAGATTATAAAGGCCAATTTTCAATTGACATACTTTGGAGATAAGCCTATTTTAGAATTTTTTTGTAAAGTCTAATAGTTTTAACATTTGTAAGTCAAAGTTTGCCATAAATTCCATCAATTTCAATGTTTGACGGTTAAAGTTTGGGAAACTGAAACTTCAAATTAAAAAAATGTCTTTAATTTGGTTAAGAGTTCAGCTAAAGTATATTTATGAGTCTTATTATTATTATTATTATTTTATGTTTTACTGTATGCTGGAATATACAATAGAAAGTGAGTTTTTAATAATTTTTTTGATTGTATTATCTAATTTCCTTATGATGTGATGCCTAGGGTTTCTTAGGTATAATGCTTAAGTTCCTACTATCTTCCTATAGTTTGTTACCACTTAATTTTAGATTCCTACTCCACATGCCCTCAAACAATCAAACTCTCCTCTTGTGTTGCATCATATTTGATATCAAAGCTAAACTAATGTCTGCTAGATTCAAGAGTTTTAGAGAAAAGATGATTGATAGTCAATAAGATGAGATACTCAATTGCATGATGGAACGACTTATTGGCATGCAAATTCATCTTAATGGTGTTGAAGCCCTGATTTCTCCGTCTAAAAGTGATCGAGTTTAAGAGGAGTAAGGAGAAATATCTCAATCAAACAACAACTTGATTCAAAAAGGGTTTCCAACATTTCAACAGCGACAACCTTTTTCTAAGTGGTCTAGAAGATTTCTTATGGTGCAGAACAATTATTAAGATGCTATTGTGATATCACAGAGAGTTTGAATTGAGGTGTCAAATTTCAAAAGGAAAGTGGATGATATTTTATTTGCTAATTGGCTTGTAATAATAAAAGAATGTTTTGATTGGTATGACATAACATATGATTAGAGAGTAAGGTTTGCTTGAATGAAGCTCGTAGGTTTAGCAAAAATATGGTGGATTGATGTTGAAGCAAACATAAGGAGAATGGGACAACCATCAATCAACATATGATAAGATGAAGGCTAAATTATAAGGGAAGTATCTGCAAATAAATTATTATGATAATCTATGCAATCAATCTATTAGTTTAAAGCAGAATAACTTGTCTCTAGTTGAATATATGAAAATTAAAGATAAGTGAAATTGCTGAAGATTCCAGACAAACCCTTGCAAGAATAGGCTAGATTGAGGTCCTAAATCAAAAGAGCATTGTTAAGATAATCACTTTACATTTTGGAACAAGCTTTTCAAGTCACATTAGATATGGAATACTTGCAGTATCAAGTAAGAAGCTTGGAGTTCTAGCAGTTTGATTGATGAACCAAAGGATCCATGAAATCAACTAGTAAATGAGAGAAGTATTTGTCAACTCATTTAATCGTAAAGTAACTGGAAACCACCTTTTAAACCACCTAAATTTAAAAACAAGGCAACAAATGTTTGGAGTGTCAATAGCCAAGCTACATGACTTACAATTGTGTTAAAATGAATATACACGAGTGGAGCATGAACATGATGACAAAAAATCAAGAAAATGAAATTTCCTTTGATTATGAAATTTATATGAAGATGATTGAGAAGAAGATGAAGACATTTATTTGACAATTGTAATTAGTTGTGTTCTTGCCACTCTAGTCATGGTGAAGATTGAACGCAAACATTTATTTTTAAGATGTTGGTTTATTGTGGGAATCAAGCACACAAGTTTATCATTAATGAAGTTGCATGAACATTGTTTTAACATTTATGGTGGAGCGCCTCAAGCTTCATAAGTAACTACAACAACCTTATTAGGTCGAATGGATAGATAATACCTCTATTTCGGTAACACAATGTTGTTTTGTTTCTCTTTCTTGTGAAAATTATAATGTCTCTATTTAGTGTGACATTATTCCTATGAAAGTAGCTCATATTTCTTGCAAGACCTTGGTTGTATGATCACGATGTGCATCATTGTGGGAAGAAGAATACATATACTTTTATGTTTGTTAATAAGAAAGTGTTGTGGAAACCAATGTGAACTGCTAAAAATGAATAAATAGAAGTAAAAGAAGGCAAACATTGTTGCTAGTAATACAAATTCTCTTCACATTTTGACTAAGAAAAATTTCCAATGAGAGGGCAAAAACAATTCCCTCCTAAATATATGCTCTTATAATCAAAGAAGCGAAGGAAGTAATTACTGCCAAAGTTTCGTTAGTTCTCCCGTCAATCACTATGTTATTGAATTTTTCTAATGTTGCTCTAGAAGAATTATCTATTAACCTTCCATTGATGCATACAATTTAACTTACTGCTAACTTTATACTAGGTTCCCAATTTCCAAATCTACTAGCCTATTGAATGACTCCAAATGGTCATGTAGAATTGAAAATCCAAGTAAATGAACCACTATCCAAGAGTTGAATTCATGAAAGTCTAAGCCCATGTGCTATCCCTACATTGTTGGTGCCAAAAGAAGATTATAGTTGGTGCATATGTATTGACAGTCATATGATCAATAAGATCATCACATATTGATTTCGAATTCCCTATCTTGATGATATGTTGTTAGGATTTTAAGTATCATCAAGTACGCATAATGCTTGGAGATGAATATAAGACAACTTTTAACATTAAAGATGCCTTTTATGAATGACTTGTGATTTTTTTTTGCCTTTCTAATACTCCTAATACATTTATATATTTTATGAATTTATAACTATAACAATTTATTAGAAAATTTCTTATTTATTTTGATAATATCTTAATCTATAACAAGAATAGAAAAGCTCTTCTTAAATATTTGCAACAAGTTATGGAACTCTTTGCAGAAAGAAGCTCTACATAAATTAAAAGAAATGCTCTTTCACGGCTTCATTTGTGGTATTCTTGAGTTTTGTAGTTATCTAAAGAATTAGAGGCATATCCAGACAATGTAAAAGCCATCAAAGGATGATCGATGCGTAGAACACTACAAAAAGTTAGAAGCTTTCATAGCCTAACAACAATTTACTAGTGATTTATCAAAAAATTTAGCACTATTATGACTCTTATAATTGGTTGTATGAAGAAATAACTAATTGTATGAAGAAAGATTGGTGTGTTTGGACCAACATAGCTTAATAAGATTTTTAGGAAGGAAATGATTTGTTGAAACACCAATGCTTTGACAAGTAGATTTATAAAGGTTTTTGAAGTGACGTGATGTATCTAATGTTGGAATTGGAGATGCATTAAGTCAAGAAGAACATCCTATTGCATTTTTTAGTGAAAAGGCGAATGAGGCAAAACAATGGTATTCCACAAATAGCAAAGAATTTTATGTAGTTCAGTCTTTGCACTATTAGTGACAAAAGTTGGTTGCATATTCTGATCAATAGGCTGTTTAATACATCAATTCTTAAAGTAATCGACATGGGAATGAGTCTCCTTCCAAGAATATACCTTGAAAACAAGGCAACTGATGCACTATTGAAAACAAGGCAGTTGATTCACTCAACATAATGATATATATAGCCGTATAAGTGGTGGGGTTTGATCTATTACCTTTTCGGCAATGATTTTAGTAATATATTTGTTAGCTTGTTTGTTGGACAACTTAGTGAATACTTATATTTTCACTGCATAATAATTATCTCTTAAAGGGAACCACACTTTCTTTGTCAAATACTTCTCTTTGTGAGCAAGTGATATGGGAATTATATGTTGGAGGGACTATGCATCATTTTGGAAAGGATAAAACTATTACAATAGTTGAAGACCACTTTTTATTGGCTTAGCCTGAAAAAAGATATGGCTAAGATTGTTTCTTGATGTCACAAATACCACTTATCTAAAGGAAGAAAGAAAAACATAGGTTTGTATATGCCACACAAACCATGCTAGGATATTAGTATGAATTTCATGTTTGATTTACTTAGAACCATTAGACGACCTGACTCAATATTTGTGGTTGTGCATCGCTTTTAAAAAATGACACATTATATATTATGTTCAAAAATTGTGAATGTTGTTAACATTGCTAAGTGCTTCTTCAAGGAAGTTGATTGTCTTCATGGTTTGCAATTTTTCTTTGACCAAAAATGTAAAGTTCACAAACCTTATTGAAAATGATAAAATGAAATTGAAGTTTTCTTCTTTCGACTCTCAGACAGATGGTTAGACATAGGTTGTCAACAAAAGCTTAAGTTTGGGAAACTTTTTTTGTTGCTTGGTTGGAGAGCATGATACCTCATGGGACCAAACTCTTCCTATGGTTGAATTTGCACATAATAATTCTGTGAATAGGTCCACTACACAGTCCATTTGAAACTATTACATGTATGCTTCCTAAAATGCCAATTGATTTGGTTTCTCGATCATTGGTGGCAAGACAAAGTGATTGAGCTGATGCTTTAGCAAAGCACATACAAGGTGCACATGATGATGCCCGGTGAAAGATTGCTATGAGCAATAAAAGATTTAAGACACGTGCTGATCTGGAAAGAAATTTTGTAGAATTTGAAAAAGGTGATATGATTATGGTTCGTATAAAATTAGAATAATATCCAAAAATGATTTATTGGAAACTTCATTCGAGGAATGCTACTCCCTGTAAAATCCTAAAGAAAAAAAGCTCAATGCTTATGCTCTTGCTTTACAACTTGACATGGGTATTAACATCTTCAACATTAAGGATCTCATCTTATATTCTAAACATGAAGATATATGACATATAATAAATTTAATGCTCACCTGCCATCAGTTCAAACATTTAAAAAAGAAATTGAATATATAACTAATTATTAGATAGTGTTAGCAAAAGGTGGTTATCAAAAGTATCTAGTCAAATAGAAAACATGACCCTTTTTTGAATGCACTTGGAAAAGCATGTGGTTATCAGAAGTATATTGTCAAATGGAAGACATGGCCCCTTTCTGAATACACATGAATTATTTATAATGAATTCTGATAGTTGAATCAAGATATTTATGAAAGATTTCATGTTTTTAACTTGCTAGGGGTAGTTTTTCTCAATTGGGAGGGATGATGAAGACAAGTGGCAGTCTCCTCTTATATAGTCTATAAGAGCAGAAATAAAAATTCTAAAGCTCAAATTTTAATTTGGCATATTTTAGAAAATGATGAGTCTATTTTGGAAATGATGTAAAGGCCAAAGTTCCAAAGTCAAGAGTTCCATCAAAGTATATTTATGACTCCTTTATGTTTTCTATGTTAAAAGCCCATCAACCTATAAATATGTTTTGATGTACTTCTGGAATAAACAATAGAAAGTGTTTTTAAGAAAATTTCCAAATTGCGTGATGCAATCTTCCTACTGTATGATAAGCATTTCTTAGATGTGATGTCTAAGTTTCTACTACCTTCTACAATTCTTTATCACCTAGTTTTATGTTCCTACTCCATATACCCTCAAACAATCAGGCTCTCCTCTTGTGCTGCATCACAGTTATTCATGTGAATGAATTTAATATTGTTAAGTTTTTTCCTCATGCCATGACATCTCTTTATTGGTAGATATTACTGATCAATTTTATTCTTCCTGTTTCCCTATATATTGTAGAAAATGGCATCCTTAATGGGGGCAAAATTCTCCAAGTCTTTAATAGCAAATCAAGTTACACATCTTATTTGCTATAAATTTGAAGGTTAGTATCACTTGTCTTAAGCATTCTACATACAAAATTGTTAATGATTTTGTGTTACATTCGCATATTATTTGTTATTTTGTGACCATAATCACTTATAATCAGAGATTGACCATAGTTGTTTGTTACAAATGGGTGCCTATACATGTGTCTTTCTTGATTTTGCATGCTGATATATTGTATATTTAATGATCTATGCAGAAAGGATATTGTTGATTGGGCTGTATCTTAAACGTGTCAAATTCCTCAATACATGATTGTATATACAAATGAGCACTACATGAAACATTAGGTTGTGTTAGGGACCTAGGGTTGTTAATTGCTAAATTTTTTATTTTCTGTTCTCAATTTCTGAAAATTAATTTTCCAAAAGGCAAAATGACTTTTAAGAAAGTGAAACAAAAAATGAAAAATTTGAGTATTTCATTGAATTTTTCCCATGATTTCAAAATGTGCAATTTTGTATTTATTATATTTTTAATCAAGTTTCAATGTACATAGATTGTATCACACTTATTTGAAGAGAATAGAAATTACCAAGAGAAAATTTACTAAAATTATTATACATAATATAACATACAAATGGAATTGCTGTTGAAAAATTGGAAACTAGAGGATAGAAATTAGTATATGCTTCAATTTCCATGTTGTTATAAACTAAATGCAATGTTATCTCTTACATTTATTCATTTGTGAACGCTAGAACAACACATCAATATCAAACTATGGTGAGTCATGTATGTTGTCCTTGCTGATAAACATTTTGTTGTTGCCTTACTTCTGAAATAGATTATCCCTGTAACTTTTTAATTGAAGACAATAATGAAATGCACAATAGTCAACATGTTCATAAAATTTGTCAATATGCAAGAATACTAATTTTTCTTAGCTCTTGACATTGTCAAAAAATATAATTCTAGGAAGCTAGGTGAAATTAAAAAAAAAATGAATATGAATTATAGAGAAAATTCTCATAATTTCCATTTCCCATTCCAATTTCTTGAGAACAGTTTTTTTTTTCTCAATTTTGGGAAAAACTATTTTCTAGAAATTGAGGAATAAATAATCAGAAAATTTTCATGACGTAAATGCAACCTTAATCTGCAACAAATATAGATGTTTTATTTTGTGTTTTTAGATTAAAAAGATGAAATATTTCCTTCTCTCTCTCTGAATTATGAGGTTTTATCCAAATATATGCTTTAATGGCTTTTAGGTGAAAAATATGAGCTTGCTAAGAAAGTGAAGATCAAACTTGTCAATCATCGATGGCTAGAGGATTGGTAAAGTTAGATTAATTTTTCCTTTGTTTCCATGGAATTGTGATTTCCCTATTAACTACTAGCCACAGGAAAAGGAAAACAAAATCTGACTGTTATTTTATGTGCATTCTCTTCCAGCTTAAGATCATGGGAAATTTTGCCAATTGATAGTTATACAAAGAGGTCAGGCCAATACTTCTAATCTTTTTTCCCAATATTTATTGTATCTGTGTGTTTGAATAATTCTAGATGTTTTGGATAGATTTGCTTAAGCTTATGCTGATATCGGAAAAGTACAAACCTACTACAACCTGTATGCATATGTAGTATTCTTAATCCCTTATGATTCACTATCATGTTTAATCCTCTCAAGAGCATCCTCATTTCTTTCTAATTATTTTCTTGCATATCAGTAAGAACCAAACAGCATAATAGTTGGGCCAGATGATCTATGTGATAGCCAGAATAAATATTAAATAACAATTACAATAGAAGCAGCATATTCTAATTTTTTTTTAATATTGATATATTGGTTTGCCTTTCATTTCTTTCAACTTTCCCCTCTCAGCTGTTGGTTTCTCCTTCATTTGTTTTCCTTGTTTTGTCCCACTTATTTGTGGTTTTGGTTTGAACAATGAGCTGGCTAAAGTTATCATTTTTCAATGACTTGGGTTCATTCATGCTGATTGGTTCATTCCTGAACAACTTCTAGCCATAATGCAGGGAATTAAAACAAGATTAATTTATATCAGCTGATACCATGAACTATGTATGTAAATTTATTTAATTTTTTGATTCAAGTTATTCTGAATAATTCTCAAAATCAATTGCTCAATAGCTTTTAGCTATAGGGGCTTAACCCCAAAAAAGCCCTCTTCAAAGCTATTATTTTATGTTTCAACATTTATTTTTGCTTCTCAGTCCTGATTATTGCCATTTTATTTTACATGGTTTTGAAAAGTTCTATTTGTCATTAAGAAAGATTATTTTAACTTTCTATTTCAAACAGCGGTTGGGAATTAGAGATTTTGGAATCTGAGGCAAAGGATTCAGATGAAGAGACTGGTGTTAGCAAGAATTCATTGAGGCAAAATAATGTAAAAGATTCTAATTTTGGAGGTACCATGCTTAATGGAGGTTCTGATTTGTCCAGTCAGTTTACAGGACAGTTTCCAAATGGTAATGCTGCAATTGTCAATTCGGCTTTTGGTGGAAATCCTGTCACAAATAGTGCATCAATCATGACATCATTCAAGAACAACAATTCTCGAAAATCTATGTCAGGTTGCAACAGTGACAGCAAAAAAAATCATCCGAATGCAGGAGAGGTTTCTCCAACTAGCAGATCCCGTATTAGAAAAGATTCTATGATTGCCATTGAACTATTTGACCAAACTGTTTCTGATTTTAAGGAGGCCGGTTCATTGCCCACTGAAACAGTTTCAGCATCAAGTGCAGCAGATATGAAATTAAGCACTCCCAATCTTTCAAAGAAGCCTTCTGAAAATCCCACTTCTGTAAAATCGCCTGTGAATATCTCTACACCCTCAAGGAATTTTTCTTTAGAAAAGATTTTGAAAGGTGATTCTGATATAATGCCATTAGAACGGAATAGTGCAAGTGATGAACCAACCAGTCTTCAAGGTTCAACCACTCAAGCTACAACAAATAATATTGCTAGTGCTTTGCCTCAAAAAAGGAAATCAATGTCTTTGCCAAGAGGGAACTCAAAGTCTTCCAAGTCAGAATGCCATAGCTTTCCCATACATTCTTCCTCCTGTAATCCATCTCCAAACACTAAATTGACAGCTATAGAAACACTTGTTACACCTCCGGCAGAGAAGGATCATCTGACTTTGGATACAAACCACATTCTGGAAGGCACTATGGATTCAAATGGATCAATTAAAAAAGCTCCAGCCTCAAAGTTCAGATCACTTTACCGTCAGAAAAAGTCACTATCACGTGGGAAACTTGTAATAGATAAAAATTCAAGCAGCGTGCATTCAGTTTCAAATATAAATGACCACGGCGTTTCTAGCCCAAAGCAGGCCTTATCTGATCAGGAATACAGAACAGAAGAATTGTCCAAAACCACAGCTATTACTGATATATTTGTTTCTTCGTCAGCTAGAAAGGCACTTCCAGATTTGTCTACAAATGATGGGTCAATGCAAGTGGTGAATAAACAAGAGCTAATGAATTACATAGGGAACCAGTTTGGTTCAGTGGTCCCCTGTAAGCATTCTGATGAAACATTTTGCAACGAGGAAAGGCCTGAAACATATCTGGCTGGTCCAGGAGAACCTGAACTTGTCACCACAACTTCTCAAAATCTAGTGGGGAAGAATAATGCACATGCTGGTGGTTCTGAGGAAGACCAGGCTTCCCTATCTCTCGATGACAGATCTTTGGTAAATGAAATTCCCTCAAGTACTGTATATGCTGATGGGTCTGAGGGAAACAATGCCAAAGTCTCGTCTGTTTCCCACACAAGAAAGGTTGTCGCTAAGAGGAGTATTGGTAGCAGATATAAGCTTAATGAAATGAACAGGAAGGAGAATAATGTTCTGGATCTTGATAAAGTTGTCATGAATACCAAAGTTGTGCCTGATAAAAATGACAAGGCTAAGGCACCAAATGATAAGCACATTAGCAGAAACTTGAAGAACAAGCCACTCTATAATAATGAGGTTATAAAGGAAAGAACAGAAGCCACAGATTTTCCTGCACTCTCAAGTATCAAAAAGGATGTAACCATGAATCCAAAGCAGACAATTATTGATGCAGAAAAGGAGAACATGCCTGATGAAGCTGGTACCTTCAGTTCTATTTCTTCTAATTTTCATAGTAGTAAACCAGTTAATGAGCATGACCAAGAAATAGTTAAGACTCCAGACAAGAGCTACAAGATGGAAACTCCCAGCACTACAAAGATTAACTTGGATCCTGCATGGTTCATTTTAAGCGGTCATCGCATTCAGAGAAGAGAATTTCGGGTAATGATAAAAAGACTTAGGGGGAGGATTTGCAGGGATTCTCATCATTGGTCTTATCAAGCTACACACTTCATAACTCCAGATCCATTACGCAGGACAGAAAAGTTCTTTGCAGCAGCTTCTGCTGGAAGGTATGCAACTCATGTGTGCTTCATGGCTCGGTGATTGAGATTCTGCTATCAAATTGATAGTCGATTCATTATGTTTAGATTGACTCCAAAGATAATACTGTTTAGCATAATTATTTTTTTTTTTCGTGGACAACTTTATATCGTTTCGGCTTTAACCAATGATTTGCTTGGTGGTGTTTTTGGTTTGTGTCAAAGTAAATGTTTCATACATTCCACTTGGTTAACTCTCAATCTTTTCCCTCTTCATTTCTTAAACTCAGGTGGATTCTAAAAACAGATTATTTGACTGCTAGTGTTGAGGCTGGAAAATTTTTGGATGAAGAACCCTTTGAGTACTACATGAAAGGTCTTACAGAAGATGGCACAATCAGCTTAGAAGCACCGAGGAAATGGCGACTCTTAAAGGAACGTACAGGGCACGGTGCCCTCTATAGGATGCGGATTTTAATATATGGAGAATGTATTGCACCGAGCCTGGTAGGAAATTTTATCTACTTCTAGTTAGTCGTTATTTAATTCTATAAGTTTCATTTTTTTTTGGTTAAAATAGACAATCTCTTTTTGGCTTTTTCATCCTAAATTTTCATCTGGATTACTGTGTGATACTGTCTTAACATTAACATATGACCAAATTATTCATATGTTTTTTACTCTACTGGATCAGGATACACTGAAGCGCGTGATAAAAGCTGGAGATGGCACCATTCTAGCAACCTCTCCACCATATACTCGTTTCCTTAATTCTGGCATTGACTATGCCATTGTCAGCCCAAGTATGCCACGAGTCGACTTGTGGGTGCAGGAGTTCTTGAGGCACGAGATCCCATGTGTAGCGGCTGATTACTTGGTAGATTACATTTGCAAGCCGGGATATTCACTTGACAGGCATGTGCTCTATAAAACACATGTTTGGGCTGAGAAGTCGCTTGCAAACTTGTTGAGCCGTTCCGAGGAGATCAGTGAAGATTTTATATCGACTTCAGTAGAAATAATTGACGATCTCAGATGTGCTATTTGTGGTTTGTGCGATAGGGGTGAGGTTATGCTAATTTGTGGAGACGAAACTGGTACCGTTGGATGTGGGATTGGTACCCATATTGACTGTTGTGATCCCCCACTTGAATCTGTTCCTCAGGATGACTGGTTCTGCTCCAAATGCAACAGCTGGTCCGATAAGGTCAGCCCTAAGAATAAAAAGGCCGCACAGAAAAGAAAGAAACTTTCCTCTAGAACTAAGTGATTCTTCTACACCTATAGCTAGTACTGCTTCTATGATGTTACATTCGATACTAGTGTTTTTTTTTGCAACTCGTACTTGGTCTTTGCATTTTCCACCCTTGACGTTGGGATTGGTGGTGAAGACTTGTTGGATGTAGAATGAACTTTAGGCATCGCTGTTAAACAAATATTTACTGTTTGTTTATATAAGTAGAATGACCAAAAGGCAGCTACTCTGTAATCCACAGAAACCAATTGCTCCATTTGTCAAAAGTATTTATAGTGTTTAAATTTTCGAATCGTCTCTGTTAATTTTGAAGCTAAAGATTATTGAAGATTTTGCAATGACTATTCAACAAGATTTTCTAGTAGTATGGATATGATTGTGTGGGAGGGGGGAAATTTAAGTTTGCCATTTTTTGTTCATTATTTTGGACTGCAATATGGTGCTCGCTGCCATTAACTAAGTCATGGATCAAAGACATTCTCAAACATCTTTGTGTGTGGTTGATGTAGTTAGTACTTGAATGAGTATTTGTTATAACAAGTTTGGAATCAATCTCAGCAGATGTAAAATATTTTATTGGGTGTTTGATCTTCCCTATGCAAAGGACCGTTATGTTAGAGCAAAATGCCTTTTATGATTTACCTGTTTATATCTTTCCACAAAGCTAATAATATTGAACCGTTTGGAATGAACAATATCACCTTTTGTACCAATGCTTCTAATTCAATCATTCCAAAATTGGACGGGAATCTATCCATGCATGTTAAAGTTTTTTGTCTACAGAGCCATCCTTCATTAGCCACCTTGCACGGAAAGAATATGTTTCTAGCTCGGCTTGCAAGCATAGAAAACATTACTAAGGGAGGATCTTGTTTGTGTTGGAGCCTGTCTCTTAGCTTGCACTTAATCTGCATTCACATATGGATGGATAGGCTAATGCTTGATATGCTGAAGTTACATAGCAATCCCCATTGAAACTCCATCGCAAGCTCCACTCGACTCAGTTTAATGTCTAGAAGATGATTGAGCTAAGTAGCTAGCGCTAGTGAAACTTACTCCAATTGGTGATTGGGAGAGTTCCGCATCTCTAAGAGTGATATCCTTGCAGGAACAAGATTGGAAGAAGATTTCAGATGCTGGTTCCATCCTACCATCTCATGTTCCACAATGGTTCAACAACACTACCTTCATATATGAAATGATGTTGGTGTAGCACAAGGGTCCATTGCTTTAAAGTAGCATGGACCCAACAGGAATCAGTGGCTTTAAGTAATATAAAATATGCCCCAACAGGAATCAGTGGTTTCCAATGCCATCACCACCTGTACAACAAAGCTTTAGGTTTATCAGTTCATAACTCCTTGCAGCTTAGATCTGGCTCAAGCTCCTTTGAAACCTATGAAGTAAGCATGCAAATGTTGTAGGATAAAAAGTAATAGAGGCCAAGGTGCTGTTGTTGAGTATCATCCTTCTGCCCAAAGATAGTAGTACTTACTGCCAAGGGGCAAGTTTTGTATGCATGCATGCCACAATGGAGTTATAAGGCTTTACCAAGGGGCGACCAAACACTTGTGCTAGTCTTTTTAGAGTCGTTTCTGCTATATGAAAATGATTATTTGGCAAGGTTGATTTTGAGCTTCTTGTAGTGAGTGAAGGTAGCTAGCAAAATTCTGAAATTCTTGATGCATAAGTCAACGTTTGAGAACAAGAGCTTATCGTCTGCTAATTGCAATATCTCTAAAGAATGTGGGCAACTCTCCTGGCCTACTTCTTAAAACAAACCATGCATTTGACCCCTCAAAAGAAATGTGGCACTCCTTGCTTTGGGGTATGTTTGTTCCAAAATCAATGTTTCCTGTGTTATAGGTCCAAATCAGTAGCATTAGTGGCACTTTTAAATTCCAATGTTAGGCAATGTGAAAAGTTGTAGAGAACATATATGATGCACCGCTATGAAGATCCTTGAATATTCCTGAGACATTAAATCTTAGGATCTTCCAGGAGTGAAGTAGAAAAATTCATATTTAAACCCAAAAGGCAAGGGCTTTTCTTCCATTTGATGATTGAAAAAGTTTTAGATTGAGTCTCAAAACGGAGCTTTTGAAGTTCGCTCATAAAGAAGGAAAAGTGGTTGCCTAGCAAGTTAATGATTTGTCTTTCATCCTCAATATGCATCCCTTCAACATCTAAAGGAGATGTGGCGGGATGAAAAATGTGGGACATTAGCTGCTTAGATGAGGAGTTGGTTGTACTTTCAGATTTACCTATAGCCGGTCTGTGGGTCCGGGTCATCCATCTTTTGGACTAGTTGGACCGGCACTCTAGATACCTAGATTATCAAAATAAATAAATAAATAATGTGTTTCCTTCTTTTTACCCCATTTGCAATAGAATGGACTTCCCTTGAATTTTTATCATCATGATAAATTCACATTATCTAAGCCCTTTGAATTCAATGTCTTGCTTTTCCTTGGAAGATTTGTTTCAGTTCTTATTTGTGCACCATTTTTCACTTCTAGAATAGCTACTTTGTCATTTTATCTTCTTCATAAATAATGCCGTTGAAAATTGCCACTAGATGCTAAACCACATAAATAAAAAAAAATATTAAGTCAGGTAACATTGAATCTGGGCTGATCAATTTGGTTTTATAGAAGTTTCCTATTAACCACCTGGATAAATCGGAGAATTACACATGGAAGCCTATCTTGATAGTCAGTATTCTCAGGTGCGCTACCTATTAAGGAAAAAAAATTCTTAATAATATGCTGCAGTTGGGTCTTGAACTCTAAATCCTTAATATATTATTGGAGGACTTAACTATGACACTCTGCTGGGGGTATGTCGCAGCTAGTGATGAAGATAGTTATGGGCTAGTTTGAAGGATAACTTCCCCCTACGATTGCTAAATCCCGAATGTATTGAAATGAAGACAATTGACTCTTAACAAATGGCTCACCGGTCTCACACCCATGGAAGTTCCTAGACCTTCCCCCTCTAGACCCAAACATGCTAGGCATCCTTTCATCTTTAGTGATTCTTCTACATGTCAATCTGGGTTTGCACCTCCACCGATGCCATCTAGATGGAACAAATTGAGCAGTGACATCTCTTGGAGGAGCAGAAACACATCTCAGATAAGCAATATAAAATGTGCAGCGACATTTTCAGAGGGAGGATGAGTTCGGTACACAGGCTTCTGTTTATCTTCAAACCGAGGTGATGCATTGACACTGCCAGAAGCAGTAGGGCAGTGAGAGGAGGAACATCGACGCTTCATGAGGAGGACCAAGCCAACAAATCGAAACCATATAGGGCTGACACGAGTAGTTAGGTAATCTCCCTCAATTACCTAGATTTCCACCTCCTCTTCTTTAATAGATTTCATTAGAATAATTAAAGGTTCAAGTGGAGGGGATTGGGGGTTATAGTTTTGTATAGTTTAGTTAGCTTTTAGTTTAGATTGGTTAGTTTTTATCATTTTTCCTTATGTATCATAAATTTTTTCATTTTTTTTATCGTGCTTACATGTCAATCACTCATGCATTACATGTTTGTTTCCTACCACATGACATTAATATGTTCGATTCCAAGCTACGACGTATTTATTGAAATTTTTTCTCTAAATGAGACTCGTAACTAAGGGATACTGGACTTTTGTACCGTCCGTCGTAAATGCTTTCCAATTTACCCTGATGGTCGATGAAAACTTTTCATTTGGATTGGTCACCCAAGCTTGATGTTACCCAGTCTGATTAATCTTTTTTTTTTTTGATAGTTTGTTAGTATACTTAGTGATCTATTTTTAAAGTTTTGATATCGGCCTAGTTGTTTAGGATCTTTTATCACATTATGCTTGATTTTGATAGTTGATGCCCAACATGTAACTTAAGATTTTAATATATGACTAAGGTTAGAGTTAGGTTAGTTGTAATCTAACAAGTTGTGTCAAGTTACAGGTGCAAGATATCTTATAGGTGTTAAAGTCCCGGTTGTGAACTAGGTAGTGATCAAGTCCTAATAGATCTAAGCATGAGCTAAAAACTTAGTTGGGACCAAGCAGATAAATTTCTAGCTAGAAGTTAGGTGAATCAAGTCTTAAGTGATTAATGTTCGACGGACAAATTCCTAGCTAGAAGCTAGGTGAATCAACACTACAATAAATTTAACTTTCCACACTGCATTATCAACTACACATAATTAGGGCGATCTGTTAATAATAATTTTTATGGCGTACCCAATCAAGTACGCTGTGGATAGTATTATATTTATACAAACGATGATATATAGGAAAAGTACATTACCAATAAGCTTTTCTGCGACGTGTAGAATACGTTGTTAAAGCTTAATAAAAATTATTTGCATAGCATGCTGTTAATATTATTGTACTTATATAAATGATGATGTAAAAAAAAAATACACGCAGTTAATAAATATTATTTATGACGTAAAAAAAAATGTGCACCGTTAGTAGTCTTTAAAAGTTAAAAAAAATTTAAATCCTTGAACCCTCTACAAATCTTTCGTCGAATACTTTCCATCAAAACTAATCTGCTCTAGACACTTCATCTAAGTTTGAGCGATCTGAACTCTCCATTCAGATTTGGGATGATCTGGATGGTGGGATGCCACTAAGGAGGAGGAGGAGATAGTTTGGATCATTTATCTCAATATTATTGTGTCCCAGCACCGATCAGACGGTTCTGAAATTTTTAAGATGTGTGTAATATTTTTATGATGTGCAGATAATCTGAACCGTACGATCGACGCTGAGACAGGATCCGAACTCAGAAGAACCTAGGTTTTTCTCATTCACCAACTATACACGGCCCCCTCTCCTCCCCCATCGCAGACCGGAGCAACCGATTTTCACCGTCTCCTCCAACCGCTGGATCTCGTGCAGCCACCACCACCAGACTTGACTCCTGGATTTGGGAGTCATCTCTTTCGTTCCACAGCCTCTCCAGATTGGGAGAGCATCACTGCCGGAGCTCTTGTCCGATTGGAAGAATTCTCCATCCACGAGTCATCTCCTTCAGCCATCATCGTCGATGCCTTGATAGATCTCATCTTCATCGTTATCGCCGACCATCCCTAGTGGGAGCACTCGGATCTGAGGCACTCCACTAGCCCCTCTCACAAAGCTCCTGGATTCGGGAGCCTCATCTCCTTCGGTCATTGATTTTTCTCGATTGGGAGAAGTACTTCTGCCAATGTCATCTTCATCCTGTAGCCTCCTACATACGCTCACTGCTCCTTAGTTGGCAGATTTGACACAAGAGAAGCCCCATCAGGATCACACTTCTATCCTCTGGTCGACCACCTCTACAGCAATGTCTTCATCTTCCCTAAGCTCCAATCCTTTACAATTCCGGCAGCATTACAACATACTTCTTTCTTCTGGCGATTTCGGGACAGCAACTCCTTTGTCATATACGGACAACATTGGGTTGATTCCTTGTGTTGGTTGTTTACTTTAAATCTTGAATTGTAATGGAGTTGTTGTTCCCTCCTTTGATTGTATACATTTTGCTTCATTAGTTTCCTACATATTGAGTGTTTGATGAAATGTTTGTTACATTAGCCTTGTTTACATTTTGTAATGTCTTAGTTTAATTGTTTGCAATCTCACTTGTGTTGAATTCTTTTAATTGCAGCTCAGCCAGAGGAATGAATGAGGGTTGGGGAGGAAATGATTTGCAAATTCAGGCATTCAGCGGATGAGTTGGTACTATGGCAATTTTGACCAGCTTGGTATAGGACTTCTAGGAATAATATCATGGATTACTATCCCTACTTTATTCTTGGTAAATCAAGAATTGGTATACTGACAGAATAAGTATTCGGGTGAACCAAATATAAGAATATCTATTCCATCAGAATCCATGGAGAATTAAAACTCCAAAAATTGTACCATTAGCCTTTATTGTAGTAAATTAAAACTTACCATCAGCCTTTATTGATTAAATTCCAAAAATTGTATGTTATTTTATTGCCACAATTGATATTTATAGTCTGCAAATTTCTAGTTTCTGGAAGTTAAACATTAAAATTTTTGTCAAACTAAATGCTCAATTCTACCATTCATTTTTTTTTTTTGCAAGTAATAGTTTTTTTTTGCCTCTGTTTTATCATCAAATAAAGTTTTCAACCGTTTTCTTTGTGTTTCCTTAAATTATAGTTGCCTTTTGATCAGTACTATTTTTTTTTCCTTTTTGTTCTAATTTTACAGTAGTACATAACCCAAACTTGATTATATGATAGTAAATATCTACAATTGGATGAGTTCAAGTGGTTTTATGTCGATCCATTTCAAAATCCTTCTATTGTAAGGACTGTTCCCTAGTGCCTACAAAGACATTCAGATTTGAACACATGAATCTTAAATAGTGGATTTTTTTAATAAAAAATTGAGTACATAATTATTAATTGTCTTTTTTATAGTAGGATGCTAGGTGTTGATTCAAATACTACATGCAGTAATAGACAACCTATCCTTTTGGATTAGGTTGGTACTTCTCTGATACTCCTAAACCTTGTGCTTAGGCAGTTTTAGTATGATTGATGATAATTGTCCATCATGCATTTCCCATAACTATTCCTGTTGTCTTACTACCCATTTTTCAGATCCAAATGATCTAATCAGGCTTACAAAAAAAGGCATCGTCTTTGATGATTATTCTTTCAAAATTTACTATGTATTCTTTCCTGAATTCTTAAGTTAATATAGTAATTAAAATGTTTCATTGTCAATCTTGTAACAAGGCAAGAAGAGCTTAGCGAGCATTGAGAGATTTGGTTAGGTTGAAGTCACTTATTGATAGTAACTCTGTTAAATGGCAAGCAATAACTACATTGATTTCATGAACATTTGGCATTGAGTCTCATATTTGAGATGTTCTAATCATTTGCAATTTGTTCAAAGATACTGATACTCTATTACATTTGATTTAAACAAGATAGTTTAAGACTATTGATTAGGATAATGGAATATGACATATTCTAACCGGCTTTGGATTTCTTTCTCAATACTAGGTGATTCCATATTATTTTCCATATGTAATAATAGTATTATTATCTTTTTAAATATTACTTCATTTCTTTAAGTGTTCAACTTTTTGTAGTGTTCTTACTTAGGTCTCATTAAATGATTTTGTTACTTCTGGATTATACAAGCATACAATTGTTTCTATTAGTAGTCATGCCATTTTGCTTGTTGTTGGTTCCTCTTGGTGCAATTCCAACATCAAAGAAATACTCTATTCATTAGACATAATATCAAACACTATTAGGATAAAGAGAGGCAATGCAAACTTTTCTTAGCATGGGATGAATTTAAGCTTCCTCGGCTTGGGATGAATTTAAGCAGAGGGTAGAAAATCATGTGCACCAACAAACATTTTTAAGTAACTGCAAGAGCATGTTCCTTTTTAGTTATTTCAAAGGGGCTGCTTGGTACGCGGGATTAGAAGGCAGGAATGGGTATGAAATTTATTTCATACCCATTGTTAATGCTTGGTAACGGATAATAAATGAGTATCGGAATCAAAATAAGGATTTGAAACCCTTGATTTGATAACCTACTCCCCCAAGGTTATCGCTAAACACATTCCTTCTCATTCCTACGTTTTTTATTCTAAGACGGTTCAACCCTCGCCGCGGTACCTTCTCCTCGTGATTTTCTGCCCATGCGATTTCTTTCTCCCCGTGATTCCTTCCTTCCCGGCGGCTTTCTTCCTTGCGCGGCTTTTCTTCCCGGCGGCTTTCTTCCTTGCGCGGCTTTTCTTCTCGGCGGCTTTCTTCCTTGCGCGGCTTTCTTTCTGGCGGCTTTCTTTCTTCCCGGTGGCTTTCCGACGGCTTTCTTTCCCCGCGATTTCTTTCTTCCCGTCGGCTTTCTTCCCCCGCGATTACTTTCTTCCCATGCGATTTCTCTCTTTGTAGGTTCTTCTTCCTTCCCCTTTCATTCATTGCCAATTAGTTATAAACCCTAATTTTTTATTGTCCTCTTTACTGGCTTCATTTTTGGTTCTAGCTTCATTCTAAACATCATTTTTTGACGTTTTAATTGTTAGAAACAATTTTACCATGTTCAGATTAACTGACATGGTATTTTACCTACAAAACAAATTAAAGAAGTTTATATATGTTGTGACTTGTAAGCCGATGTTTAATCCGATTTTAGATAGAAAAGAAAAGTTATTTTGTCCAGTAAAATGCGAATCTCATTCAAACATTATTTGGGCAAATTCATTTTTCTTTTATTTTTTTATTTCTTATGTAAGAAATAGAGATTGATGCATTGAAGAACTCTATTTTCAAATCTCATTTGGTTAGGCTCTCCCAGCATATTAGGACTATATGGTTAATCGAGTAATCAATCTTACAATTAATTAAAAATCATTCAATCAGTTATTATCTAATCCACATACATACATACATATTTTAGTTGACTGCCTAATTAATTAGAGCCTAAGTGGTTCCACCTTCACTTAGTTTACAATGTCCATAAGCCTAAGTAGATGTTCGAGTTGAGCCAATTGATAAAACAACTAGGGATATCGTCTCCCAGTCGAAGGCTTCACAACCATCAAGTTCCAAGTAGCTGATCCACTAACTAAGTAATCACAAAATGTAGCATGCTCAAAAACAAAATAAAACAAAACAAAACCAAAGACGACATTCATTAATCCCTGAGGAACGATTTTACTATCTTGTGACTTGTAGTGTTACCTGGTAATTCTCACTCGATATGTTTGGAAAACTCATCATCTTCTGGATATCTAACTTGCCTGTTATTATGAACCTTTTGTGATGTTGATTGGGTGAAATTTACTCTCTCTCAAAACAAGCAGAAGTGGTCTCCTCTATTATCAGTAGCTCTCACATATTGGCAACAACCCTCTTCATCCTCTCCCTCACAAACACTAACATTGTTGCCAGTCGAGACTAAGCCACCATTGCTCTTTGGACTGTCACTTGTTGTCACCCATCAAGACAATTGCCTTAGACTGTCATAGAATTTGTTGTGCCACCCTGAATCTTATCACCACTTGCTGAAACTGAGTTGCAACTACCCGTCAAGACTGTTACTAAAGATTATGTATTTTAGCCGAGCCACTTCATCATATTAGCATGTTGTTAATCATTTAGTAGCACTCATAAGCTATTTGATATTTATTCATGAATGATTTTGATTTTGAATTATTATTGGTGACATTGGTTGTTATATAATGTAGATAACATGACACGACCACCATTTAACTATAAAAGACGTAGATTATTGTGCACTTTGTGGAATATGTATGGAATGCTCATGGTTTGTTTGGTTGTCATATATTATCAAATTGCAATACTTGCATATCGTCGAAGTAGAATTCGTCAAATAAAAAGTAAGGAGGACAAGTC
>JBBPFQ010000126.1:1330566-1343698 GCA_037974815.1 Kaempferia elegans | reverse complement strand
ACTTGCATGAGTAGTGCATGATTAGGAAAATCAATGCATGCATGTTTGAAATAAGTAAAGTCTTTGTGGAGAGTTTATGGAACTTGAGAGTGATTTCCTCAACATGTTATAACACAACTATAGTAAGATTCGATAGTATAGATAGATCCCTAAGATTCTTGTCGTTGGTGGGAAGTGCAACGAGAGCTTTGAGTCACAATGCACCTTAAGATATCAAATTAACAATAGACGATCATTGTGAAATTTGAGACATCAATGAATTTAACAAGTGTCACCGTGGGGCAAATTGAGATGAGCAGAGCTACTGTATTTTGGAGTATCACATTGGAGTTTTTAGGTGAAACAATATGGTAGAGTTTATTGTGATTGAAAATTTTAAGGCCATGTTATTAGTGGACTATGTAACTTACTACGTGAGAAGATTGATTTTTATGACATTGTGAAGTTCATGGGCTAGTGATCCAACACCTTAAATGATGACCATAATTTTGTATGTCTTTGTTTGTTATTGTTGTTTGTCGTGAGATTGCCATTTTTGTTTTTGTTGCAACCACAACATATAGTGCTTATTGAAGGTTAGAGTTCGTAACTAGAAAGGGTTTGTAGTA
Organism: Kaempferia elegans; assembly: GCA_037974815.1. Classification (NCBI taxonomy): domain Eukaryota; kingdom Viridiplantae; phylum Streptophyta; class Magnoliopsida; order Zingiberales; family Zingiberaceae; genus Kaempferia; species Kaempferia elegans. The sequence continues at coordinate 1,343,090 of JBBPFQ010000126.1, read as the reverse complement.
AGATTTTGATCGTAGAGATCATGAGACAAAATTTTGATTATGTTTCTCAAGCAATATTGGAAGGCAAATAAGAGATTTATATACACGTCGTGGACAAAGTTTGTGTTGATTGCAATTGGTCACATTGTATTGAAGGAAGTTCTTTATTACACGCAAAGTGTTTGGTATATTATTTCAACTTTAAAATATTAAGATTTCTTCCCTTTTTTTTTTACAGGTATTCAGTTTGTCATTAATTTTAGAGTGATCGATTTGATCCTATAAATATTTTCCATGATAAATCGAGAAGCGCTTACAATGGATAGCCCATAAACATGATCTTAGGTCAACTACCTATTAAAAAAATTTAATCGTTAATTCTCCAAGACTAAGACTTGATTCTTAGATATCTAAAACACTAACTAAATAAGCATGTACCCTACCACTATACTATTGCCCTAGAGATTTCTCCCATTGTTGCTCTTTGTTTGAGTTCATTCTACTACTTCATTTTCTTGTCAATCTAGATACTAGTAAATGTTACAATCATAAATAAGAACCTTCTAGGTGACAATGAGATAAAATTATTTGTTCAATGACATTAGATATTTATAATCAGATTAGAACTAAGATTACGAAAAAGGCAATAATTGACTTTATAGAATGATCTTCCTATGCCTTGACTTTGTTTACTTAGATGGGAATATAAAGGAAAGAAGAGAAAGAGACTCAAAAAATTATATATGAAGTTCTTTGCCACTCTCCCTCCTCTCCTTTACATTTTCAATCCAAGCAATTAAACAAACCCTAAAGAGAGTTTAATTAGACCTTATGACCTTTTACAGAAGTTTGAGGATACACTTGGAGGAATGATAGCTTGGCCTTATCATCTGGTATATTTTAACTTTTCATTGAAATTTTATTATTTTTGTTATATCTATCTGTTATTGTAATTTTAAATAAATATGAAATGCATTTGCAGCTAACAGTAAGCGAAGATTACTATTAGGTGAATATGAAATGATCATACTTTACATTCTCATTTGGTATGGTATTCAATTATTATACTCGCTCCTTTTCCTATCTTTCTCAACTTCCAACCAATGATGTTCTAAAGAGCTAGCATGGCATGTAATCAGGTTTTCTCATTTTTATCTTGCAGCAGAAAAGAAAATCATAGCAAGGCATGCAGTTAATTTAGTCCATTTGGATGGCAGAGAAACTAGCTAAAACATTAATATATAAAGGTTAGTTTTAATCAGTATGACCATATATCCATCTATTTCATGCACTTGTGGTTTATCCTATCAACAACATATATGCTTATCTTGTTCATGTATTACAAGTGATACTTAGTGGCAATGGTAAACTTAATTTGCCTTGAGATGAATTGAATTTTTAATAATCTTCAAATACATGCGATGATAAGTTTCTTGATGTGATGATATTACCCTCTCCTTTTGGTCATACAAATTTTTTTTTTGTCTCTTACATTCTTCTTTTACTTGATTCTTTAAATGTATTTTCTCTGTACATCCTTTAATATTTCTCACTCCACTATATAGATGAATATTTGTCTCACGTATTTGTATAAATCCATATATCATGTGTTTCTCTTCTTTGTTTCCAATTTCTTTTATTCATGTGATGCTCATGCTCAACATGCCACTACATTATCATTATTTCTATTAATTTGTTGTCTGCATTGTTTTATTTCACTAATACAAATATATTCATTGTATTTATAGGTGATTGGTACTTGGATTTTTGTGAATCAATATGACTTTTGAAGATGATCTACCTAGTTGAGTTTTTATTTTAGAAGACTTTATTAATTCTAAACTTAATATTTTAAGTGTAATGTGTAGTTAATTTTGGATGTAAAGAACTTGTCATTAGTTTGCATTTGTAACTTGGACTCAAATATTTATTGGTTGAATTTAAATTATCTATTTACACTTTAAATTGTATTTTATAATTTTTTTCTGTTCTAAATGGTGGATAGATTATGATGGTGTGTAAATATTAAATTTTTATTATATATTTGAAATAAATATTAATGATATTTTTAAATATATGTATAAATTATTATAATAACATTTATTAATGTCATTATAGATTATTTATGGTAACTTTTAAAATGATTTTATAAATTATCTTTATTAACACTTTTTATTGTCCTTATAAAAAAAATATAAATATAATAATAAATTAGTTTTTATGACATTTAGCTTCGTCACTATTATGATAATAACATGACATATATAAATGTCGTTAATAAACACTTCTTGATATTCTAGAGTGTTGTTATATCTTTATATTGTAACACTTTTAATGTTTGCATTGATGTTGTATATTGACATTATAAAATGTCAGGAATGTGAGGAGGGTCTAAGATGACATCACTTTATACGACGTTTTTAAGTAGTGTCAGTAAAACATTAGTGTCACCATAAATATAATAAGGACATTTATGTGTGTCGCTGTAGACTTTTTTTCTTGTAGTGTTATTTTCTCCGTTTCCATGGATCAAAAGAAGAGTATAAAAGACTATACAAATGTAGATTAGGTAGAGGACCTTGATGATAAAAATTCTACATTTAGTTATACTTTCTTATTGAATGGTAGCGCCATCTTATGAAATAACAAGAAACATGCTTGTGTAGCGATGTCAATAAAGGAAGTTAAGTATGCGGCTTGTTTATCTATTTTATAAGAAGCTATCTGGTTAAAAAAGTTTCTAAAGCATCTAAATGTTGCTAAGGACAGTGGGAGTCCTGTTACAGTGTACTGTGACAATCAAATTGCTATAACTTTTTTTAATGGTCCCAAATATCACAGCAATGTCAAACACATAGCTATTAAATATAATTATGTAAGGGGAATTATTGATAAGAAAAAAGATAGTTCTTGAGTATATCCCCATGTGCTATGCTTGTAGATCCCTTTACTAAGTCATTGACTACAGAATCATTTCAAAGACATGTGAAGTCTTTGAGATTTAAAAAATGCAACATATTATAAAGACAATAATATGTGCAAAATGTCATGATTTCTTCAGTGTATATGTCATTGTTACATTTTATATAATGCCTCAGTGAGCATGTAGGCGGATTAAGTTTAATCAACTCACTTGGACAGACATCTCTATTTGTTAAGTATATTATAAGTAAGACTATTATTTATGAGACAACTAATGAAGTTGTGAATGAAGACATACCTGTAAGTTAAAGTTGTCTTGATAGTTGTATCAAGATGAGATCATTTGTGAATTGATAATAATCAGAGTAAATGCACTCATCATTTATTAAATCTGCTGGAGGCTATATTAGAATTCATAAGTTAAATTCATGATTAAGAATGGGGAATGTCTGGATCAAAATATGTATGATATTAAAATTAAGAAAAATATGCATATTTTATTAGTAAAGAGAAAAATATCATAGCATATAATTCGTACCACATGTACTATAATGATAATAAGGGTAAAAGAATAAATCTCTGTTTCTCTACTGCGTGACACCTTTAAGATTGTGGGATAATCTCAACTACTTATTTGAGGTTTTAATTAGGGGTATGCTACTTTAACTTTATCCTATTGACTATAGATTATTTAGTCTATGGAACATGACTAAGAAAGCGATTGATTAAAATAAATGCATACTAACTAAAAAGGAAGATTTAAAAATGTACATATTTGACACTTATCAACCAATTATATATATATATATATTTTGATGTAATAATTTAATTTGAGAAAATGCAAGATATCTATTTCTCCAATTTATTTTGTAAGCAACTATGTAAAGTGTAACAATTTTCTTAGTTTTAATCGCTTAGTATGCTTACTATCGCATGAACTATTTTTTTAAGTATGAATTAGATAATCTAATATAGTCAAATAGAAGATGTCAGTGGTAGGAACGTGAGAAATTTCTAAAACTACCCACTTATCTCAAACTTTACTCCTTTATAAATTAACGTCCAAGGCACAGCGTAAGAGTTGACTGTGACTTTTTGTTCTTATAAGAGGTATAACATCCCGAAAGAAAAAGAGATTTGGCTTGTGAAACACTTGTAATTACTTTTCCGATGATAAGCACTAAAATCGAAATTAACAAAAATTTGCTCTAAAAATTATAAATGTTTATAAAATTTAATATGTGCTTTATGCAATTACTTGAGTAGGCCACCCGATCCCACTTAGATCATATGTTAAAATAACTCTTTATTCAAAATTACTATATATATAATATATAATATATTTGTTCAGAACTATTATCAAAAGATCATAAAAATAAAAATCTTAAAATGTGACAAATATGTACCATTAATAAATGTTAAAATACAACATTGATTGGGAAGAATAAGATCAAGATTACTTATTAGTCCTAGGGTAGGATTAAGTTGATTAGTATGTGGCAGAAGTGCTATCATATAGTAAGAGTTTGAATCTTAATAAAGTCAAGAAAAAAATGTCCTCATCACACTGACCAACTATAGTTTTTCAATTTATCTCCTTATAGATTTATATATAGTCGTAGGGTCGATTGTGGGTCTGTTAGATGACAAATTCCACCTTTTTGCTACCAAAGATTACTTATTAGCAATAAATAAAATATAATAAAATTTATTTAAATATAAATAATAATATAATAAAAAATAAAATTCAATAATATAATTGATCCCACAAAATTATTTATACTAATTTTATCAAAGTGACATGTTAAGCAATTTTGATCGAACAGAGCATGGAACAACTCGTGGGCCGTTTGGGCCCAGGCCGAGCCGGAATGACCGAATGAGGGCCCGGCCAATGGACACCTATATGAATGAGAGACTTGAGGCGAAGAGTTTTCGAGGGTTTCTGTAAGCTCGAAATCGATGCCCTTCGGCTTCGATGCTTTCCTTGCTCGCTTCGCCATGAAGCGAGCAGCCTCTGCTTCTCTGCTGTCACTCTCCTCGCTCCCTAAATCCCGCTTGTCCGGCGCTCCTCTTACCAGTTACCTCTCTCGTTTCTCTGCCCTAGCCCCTTCTCCCATCTTTCCGTCCCCCCGCTGCTATCCCGTGCTTCCCCCCTTCTTCCCTCCGCATTTTCCCAGCTGCCCCCTCCGCCGCGGCATCGGGACAGTTTCCGTTGGCCCGATTCCTCCTAAATCTCTAAACACGGTCTCGGAAGTACTAGCCGCCTTCGAATCACTGGAGTCCTCCCTCGACGATGACACGCTCCGCCTGTCCGAGCAGCTGGACTTGCTAGGGTCAGAAGACTTGGAGAAAGCCCTCGCCTTTTCTGTCAAGGCCCTGCAGTTTTTTGAGAAGAGGGACGGTGGATGGTCGCTTCCTGTTGCAAAGGTCCTTTGCCTGATGGGTTCCATCACTTGCAAGATGAGGAGGTACGACGACAGCTTGGACTCCTTGGAAACTGCGGATCAGATCCTTGAGGTCGCACGGAGAGAAAACTCCGTTCAGAGAGATGTTGTTATGGCTACTGTCGCTGTTCAGTTCCAACTCGGGAATACTAAGACTGCAATGGGACGAAGGTGGGCGGCTTTGACCAATCTACGGAACTCTTTTGAGCTGAGAGGTACCATCTTGGAGGGTAATTCAAAGCAAATGGGTAGCGCCTGCAAGGATCTGGCAGAAGCTTTGGCTGTTGTTCTGGTTTTTGACGAGGCTTTGCCACTGGGTTTGAGGGCATTAGAGATTTATATCAGACATTTTGGGGAAAATTCTGAAGAGGTCGTCCAGGTTAGGCGCCTTCTTGGGGTTATTTATAGTGGCTTGGAAGAGTATGAGGAGGCACTGGAGCAAAGCGAGCTGTCCAGGAGGGCATTGGAGTGTTTAGGCCTTGATGAGCAGTTGTGTGAGGTCGAAATTGATGGAGCTAACATATTGATTGAACTAGGTAGATTGGAACTTGCGACACAAATACTCAAAAGGGTAGCTCAGAAGACCGAGAAAGAAAGTGAGACAAGAGCCTTTGTGCTTATCTCAATGACTAAATGCTTGTGTAATCAAGAGAAGTTCGGCGATGCTAAGAGATGTTTGGAAATTGCTTGTGGTATTCTTGATAAGAAGGAAGCAGAGTCTCCTTCAAAGGTTGCCGGAGCATATGTAGAGATGTCTATGTTGTATGAGACAATGGATGTCTATGAGATTGCTTTGTCTTTGATGAAGAGGACCCTTGCTATTCTTCAGGATCTTCCACAAGAGAGGCACCTGGAGGGAAGCGTCTCAGCAAGGGTTGGGTGGCTGCTTCTCTATACAAAGAGGGTGCCACTATCAATTCCGTACTTAGAAAGTGCAATTGTGAAGATAAAAGACTGTTTTGGTCCAAAACATTTTGGTTTAGGATTGGCCACTAAGCATTTAGGGCAAGCATATTTGGACACGAATCAGCCACAATCTGCGTTGGAGATGTTTCTTCGTGCAAGGGACATAATTGATGAGTCATTTGGGCTACAACATGAGGATTCAATTGATACATACCAATGCATTGCTAATGCTTATGGAACCATGGGAAGGTATACAATCGAGTTCTTGTGATTTACATACTATCATTATTCTATGGATATTTCATTCACTAATTCTTAGTAGACACGCGTTCTAGAATCTGCTACTCTCCTGGTCACTAACACGTGAATCCATATTCTAAGTGAAGTATAATGAGGTCATCATCATGGTAAATTAGGATATTTCTCTAATATTTGTTAAAGATTTTCTCTATGCATCCAGTCGCCACATGATACATCTTAGTAGCTATTAATATGGGTAAACAGTATTCTGAATATTGATAATATGCAACATCGGGAATAAGTTATACATTTTACTTGCTAGTAGTCATATTCAGTGTTCCTTGCCTAGTCCATTGGTAATATATTTAATTTAAAAAGTTCTCCAATTTTGTCAGAATTAATGTGTTTTAGCAATTGATGTGCTTTAGCTCTTATCCGGTTTTTTTGCAACAAAAATTGCTTTTGTATATTCTTATCATGTAAAACCTTGTGTGCAAAAGCTTTCTACTTTACCTGAGGAGGCCTTAAGAACATTGAGGAAGCAAGGGCATAGTACTAATGATTCACAGTTGAACATTATTCAGTTTTTTGGTAATCTTTACTAGTATTACACAAATGACTTCTGATCTAAAAAATTTAAGTAAGGTTGATTGTTGATGTTATAGACTTCCTGTCCAAGCTATGTATTGTTTGTGTTCTAACTTGAAAGAAATTACTGCTTTCCAGGTGTTAATTGATTCATTGCAAGAGAAAAAGGCCTTCCATGGATTCAAAAGTTGTAAAACACATAATAGAAATATGATTACATGAATAAGGTCAATTATTTCTTAGTTATGTTGGAATCATTGATGTGTTAATGTCTATGTCTTTCACTAAAAATGGTAGCTCACTTTGTGAGAAACTCACTCTTCTAAATAGTTTTTTTTAATGATGGAATGGCTTGTTGTTATTTGTTTTGCTATTTTGTACAAGAAAACTATGTTAATCAAAAGATGAAACTTCTGATTGCAGTTATGAACGCGCAATGGAGTTCCAGCAACATGTGATAGATGCTTGGGAAAATCATGGGTCTGCTTCATGGCTTGACATTAGAGAATCCCACCGCCTCATGGAGCAGCTAAAGAAAAAGGTCCGAGGGGAACGCCATGCTGTATTTCCTGCAAATTCGTTACCGACATTCGCGTTGGAAAACAAATCTGCACAGGATGATTCTTCCTATAGAGCCCCAGATTGCCCAATTTAGGCAGTCCTGTTCCTTTTAAATAAAGGCTGCACTCATTCCAAATGAGCTCTCATTGTGGGTTGAATAGATGAGCAGACCCCTCAACATTTTCCAAATATAGATACTAGAGGTATGCTCAAGTTGCTTGATTAGTGCCATATTTTGACATTACTTTCATCTTTGTTAGTGTTGTACAGTGCAAATTTCATTATTATATTTTTCACTTCTTGTTTAAGATCAAATGTTATGAATTTCATGCATCTGATAATAACAGTGGATGATCCAACTGTTGCACCAACCTGTATGATTATGAGTGATAGACAACATTTATTATCTCTCTGAAATAGGTCATTTAAGAGTTGGTGCTCATCGTCTGAGGGCTGTAAACTTCTTTTAGTCTGTAATTGCTCTCATCCCTCAAACCGTAGCAAACCGACAGGCATTAGGCACTAAGTCACTAACTCATCACCTGTATTATTGAGTTAATATGTTTGAAGTTGATTGGGTCAGTCGTTTTAAGGGGAATCCTTGTGTGTAAAATGTGTTTTTTGTGCAATTGAAGAGTCAAAATCTAGAAGTTATCTCTTTTCTTATCACCTGTTAGCTGTCTTCTGGTTGATAATTAGAAAAGAAAAGAAAACATTTTAGTATGTAGTTTGTGCTCTTGCACACAGGTTTGCCGGACTCTGTTCAACTCAACGTCGTGGTTTTCTCTTCTTTAAAGGGGCTTTACTTGTGTACTTGTAGAACTTGACAGAGGGCAAATAAGAGCATCAAAATTTGAGTTCCAGTGGGAATGATTTTGGAGGTTCGTTTCAGAGTGTGTATAAGTTGTGTTTCAGATTTACTTAGTGGGAAATTAGATTTTAAAAAAGGTTATTTGCTTAATTATGACAAAAATAAAGCTGTCTGCTCAGCTATAAAATAACTGCATTATTATTAGCCTCCAGGGTTATAGTATAGTAGTTAGATCTTCCAAACTGTTGAATAGGCATTTAAGGTTTGAATCTCAGTCGTAACACACTGTAAGTATTTTCTTCCCGTGGGACGGTAAATTTAAGAATGTTGGCCACTTAAATTGGTTTCCGTGAGTTTGTTCTGATTTATCTAACGGTTGGTAGTAAATTTCTATGGGATTGAGTCGGCCACGTCCGGAAATAGCTAAATTAGTGGATTATAAAAAAAAATAACTGCATTATTTCCACAACTTTTGTTTTGAAAATAAATATAAAATATTTTAGAAAAATTCTTGTCGTCCTTATGGTTAAATGCCATTTTATATGTATATATATAGTTCACAATTTTATTATTATTATTATTATTTATTTATTTATTTATTTTCTGTTTCAATGCATTAGGGAGACATTTGGGTGTTGGAATGGCAGTATTTGGACGGATGCCTATCACATGGAATGATTCTTGTCTGCCATTTGGAAGTAATCATGGTAATTCGGAAAACTCCTATCTAGCAAAGGATATACTTCACAAAAAAAAAAAAAAAAAAAAAGGAAAAAATGGGTAAAGTTGTTTTTTATTTGTTCTTGAGTAATAACACACCGGTCAAATAATTATTCATAAGAAACATTATATCCATTTAGACCACTCGATCAATGTGACCAAGCTGGTTAATTTAGATGCAGCTCTATTTGGCCAACTTAGCTTATTAGGCATACATTGTTCGTTTGGCCCACTCTCACACTTGGCTTCTTATTCGTTCTGCATCTCTTGATTCTCTTTTGACTCATGTTTTTTCACGATACTGCAACCTATGCACGCAATTAAGATCACAATGTGTTTTGCTCAAATTACTTAGCGTAGTAACCACGATTAACACTTGTTTAACTTGCTTGACTCGTTCGTTTGATTTTGTCTTGTCCAATTCATTTATCTTAATTAACTTTTCTTTGAGCCAACTCACTCACTCAGTCTAATTGACCCTTCTTGGTCAAACCACTTAACCTGTCCATCCCTAGCTCTCCATTTATCTAACCAACTCGACCTTTCGCAACTAATTCCAACCGCTTGTTTAGCTCGTCAGGGTCATTCAAGGAGTTCAATCTATTGTTCCATTCTACTAATTCATCTGACTTTGCTTGTGTGATATGCCACACATCATCTCATTATATTCAATTCACTTAACTCGCTTAGTTTGTGCATTATTGTATTCCACTGTTGTAGATTCCTTCAATCGTGCGATAGATCAGAGTAGTATATTCCTTACAATTGTGGTCATAATAGCTATAGATCTTCATTGAATGATAAATTGGTCAAAATCTTTAAAAGAATTACTTTGATCTTTGTTGAAAATTTTAGTTTAGTAGGCCAAAACCTCAAAGGAAAATCGAAAAGTTTGAAAACACAACTATCTCACGATGCCTTCCCCCTCCTTGTCTGCCAACTTTAAGAGGATCAAAATGCAACCTTTATTGACCTAACTCAGACTACCGAAAACCTTCGCTTCTCATCTCTTGAAGAGCACTTCGACTACCACAAGGTGTTTCCTTATTGATCGTTCTAATTAACCAGTCATATATCGATTGCATTTTGCCTATCTATCTATCTATTTGTCTATATATAAAAAATGAACCATCATTTAGCTAATTAACTAGTTATCACATATTAGTACATACTATGCATAAGTACAGATGGGTTTAACATGATCATTACATGTATAAGCTGATTACACAGCTTAATTAGCAGCACAAACATCACTCTACCTCATTTATTTCATACACATACTAATTAATTATATATTCATGCAGATCAAGCCCTAGTTTTTCCTTTCTGGTGCAGGCCCATTATGAGTGGCTATCCAAACTGAGGCATCAGTTGTATGGTGAGTGTCCATGTCCAAATCCTTCTTGGCACCAATTGCTTCATCTCCGTTTGCTGCACCAAACCCATTTCCTACTCTCACAGCGTTGTCATCGTCGTTGTTAGACGGAAGCTGATGGTTGATGTTTGCAGTAGTTACATCCCTCTGCTGCTGTTGATTGTCGCGATTGAGCTTGCGATGAGTGAATACTGCAGTCGACGAAGATGTCTTGATGGATGTTGCGAGAGTGATGAGAAGAAGGAAGGTGAGTAGAGTGAGGAGCTTCATGGTTGAATTAGTTAACTTATGAGGGAGAGCATGCTAACCAGACTATTTATAAGCAATTGGGATGTGAAAAAGGGCTTATTTTGGAGGGTAATTCAGGTATCCAATTAATTCTAGAGATGGAAAGCCTTCACCTTGGTTTGTCTACCGGGTAAATTTAAAAGTGTTCGTGGTAATTCGCCCCGCAATTGACCTCAAACATCAACTTTAAAGTCCACCTTTGTCCCAGTTGGGTTTAAAACCGTGGTACTCTATGAATCCACCAAACGCTTTACTGCTCATTGTGTGGAGGGTATTTTTTTTAATGATTTTTTTTATGAAATAAAATGAAATTTTAGATCATATAAAAGGTGTCCTATCAAGCAATGGTTGTGATAGCTTTGAGTAACTTTGAGTATGATCAAATGATGCATTCAACTTTGGTGAAGGGTAGATGTGGGTAGATTATGTATATTTTTATGCATACTTTGAAGTATATCTTTTTTATTATTCATGAGTATAATATATATTTATTGCACATTATATTATTATGATGACATATTTTCATATATTTCATGCAGAAATCTACTCTTTGATTGGTTTTCATGACAGAATGTATTCTAGAGCGAAAACGGAACAAAATGGGAGAATTCCAACACACACGACCGGAACATGGCTCACACGGTCATGAGCCCTATACGACAGTGCAGAAGGAGGTGCACCAATTCCAGAAAAGAACCCCACATGGTCATGTAGCCCTGCACGGTCGTGTGGTCATTTCCCTTGGCAAGCCCTTCCTGGCCATGCAATCTGGTAAGGTCGTGTGCCAATTCCCAGCAGGATTCCCTGCCTGGGCGTGCACTTGTGCATGGCCATGCACCATTTCCAGGGAGGATCCCTGCACGGCCGTGCAAAAATGCACGGTCATGAACCCTCCGAGCAGCTTTTGGCCATGCCAACCTTGAACGGCTGTGCAGATCTGCTTGACCCTACAGCCGATTATGTAGAACAGGACAACATCCCTATAAAAAGGGGGTTCTCTCCCCTTTTCTCACATCTTTGGCTTGGAGTTCCGCCCCTAAACTTAGAGAAGTGTTCTCCCCCTTGGGGGAACCCTAGAACTGCACCAACAAGGCATCTCCAGTGATCCGTTCACCTCCAGAGCAAGGAGAGCAACTGAGAAGACCGACACTTTATTGATAAGCATCCTTATCTCCTCATTTCCTCTTGTATTCATTTGTGGATGCTATTTTCTATCTCTTTATTGTAAATTCCTTGTTATGGAGTAGATCTTTGATTCGTAAGGTGTAAAAAGTATTTGTGATGTGTTGTTGATATAAATTCTATGAATTTGTTACCTTCCTTATTCAAAACATGCTTATGACATTTTTCTTGTTTGATGAAATGCTTGAGTGAAGGTTGTGTGCTTGAATGTTTCATTTGATTGAATAGGTGCACAGATTATTCATTCCCATAGACGAGGGTGCCCTAGATTGAAGTGGCAAGACCTTAGTGAGAAAGAGTATCTCTTCTCTCATCTAGGATATGCCCTCTTAGGGGAGGCCAACTCTATGTATGGATTAGTCACTACTACAAAATGAGTCTAAGGTATCACTTTGGGAGCAATACTTTAGTAATTGTTGTCGTATATCAAATTTTGGAAAAAACATGCAACACTTTCAAATAAGTGTTGCATTATAACTAAAATGCAACACATTTTTTAAAAGTG
>JBBPFQ010000126.1:1311114-1329670 GCA_037974815.1 Kaempferia elegans | reverse complement strand
AATAGCAAGAATAAGAAGCGAGAAAGGGTGGAAGAACTAAAAGAAGAAAGGATGGAAGTAAATATAGGTGTTAATTTCAAGTATGAAAATTGTTAAGTGAAGGGAGATTCTTCTAAAAAGAAGTTAAAGCACCTCAAGCCTATTGATAAATGGACATCTGCAATTGATCCAACAAAGGCAAGACAAGAACATATTAATGATGCATTGAAGTTAAAGTTTACAAATGATGTGCATGAGTACGTTGCAAGATGGAATTATAAGGCGGGAATTCCTTTTCATGCAATTGATAATCAAGGTTTTTGATAATTTGTAGAGGTGATTGGTTAATTCAGTCCAAGATATAAACCTCCAAGTCAATATCTTCTAAGACAGCTACTTTTGAAACAAGAAATAGAGAGAACCAAATTATCTTTGAAAAACATGAAAAAGAGTGAATGAATAATGGATGTCTAATTATGACTGATGCATGGACGAATCACAAGAGAAGAAGAATTATGAATTTGTGTTAATTGCAAACTATACACTTCATTTCTTGGTTCTATTAACGAATCTATGGAGACACATACTGGGGGCTTATATTTTTGAGTTTATTAAAAAATACAAATTGGCCCTCAATATGTTCAAATAGTGACAGACAAAAATTTACTTCATTTCATTAAAGTCAATCAACGAACCCTTGATCTGTGAAGTACTAGAAAACTCGAAAAAATCGACTGGAACCCCAATATCTCCATTATCGTTCCTCTCGACCACGACTTTCCTAGAACAGAGTACGACTGTGATGTGGAATTTTGAAACAGAACTAGAATTAGAATGAGAGAACTTATGACCCTTAAGATCTCGGGTACTACGATCACAGTGTGAGGCAGCTTCCTCAGCCGAAACCTGCCTTGCACGACCACAATAACCTTCCATTAGATCTGATGCTAGACTTTCTCAATAGGAACTTGCCAACTCATACCAACTGATGTCGGACATGATAGTGATTATCCAACAGGCTGATAAGACGGGGGGAATTGAGAAAAAGACAAGAAGAGAAACCACCGTCTTCCAAATTTTTTTCAAAAAAAAATATTTAATAACCAAGGATCATCCCTCAAACAGCGACCAAACGCTATATACAGTTCAAACCCTAAGATATAAAAAAAAAAATCCTAACATATAGATCTCAATTCCTAACTTGTAAAGAAATAAAAGAGAATAATTTTTTAACAAACTCACAATCCTAAAAATTCTAAACGAACTCAAAATCCAAAAAATATAAAAATAAAAATTACCAAAAATACCTAAAGACAAAAAAAATCAAAAATTACAAAAAATAATAATTTCCTAAAAATAATATAAAAAAATCCAATAAATCCTCTTGCATCAGAGAGGCTATCTCTAGTGAGTTCCTTGACTAATAGGTTTTAAATCCCAAAAAATAGATGTTTGACATACTAAAGGGTTTTAGTGTGTATCAAAGGATTTGGGAATGAGTGGCAAGCTCAACCATAGATGATTACGCCTTAAGGGAGTTACATGCAAGAGAACATTTGGGGTGGGGGTGGTGGTTGTGTTTGTATTCAAATTGCATGGAATGAATTCAATTTGTATTTAATGTCTAATGAATTGATGCATGGCTACAATTCAGCATGTATCTGACGTTGACAACTAGATGAGGATCAAAACTAGAATTTTAGGATTAAGTAAAAAAAAAAATTGAACCTTTAACTAGATTTGAGAATTGTGTTGGGCTTAAAAAATGTGCTGATTTTAAAATCTATCTTTCTCAGCTAGATATAGTTATAAGGGGTGCTAAGTGGTCATACTCAATCTCGGATTTTAATATATGGGCAAAGGGTTTATGTTAAGCCATATATGTTTGATACGTGTGTTAAGTTGTGTAGTAACTTGATTTAGGACAAACATTGAGCTCTAGTGCTTTGACAAGGTCAATATGGATGATGATAGCACAACCAAGGCAACACACTAAATGGCTTGGAGGACTTATGGGGTTTAGTGAAGGTTGCGTGAAGCATCAAAGGGACCACAAAACTAGAAATTGAGGTGGTGTTCAAGTAGTACGTAGAGCTTAACTTGGCGTGTCGCCAATTCAGTTAGCTCGGTGACAAGGCTTGCCGAAGATTGGAGAAGTATGGTATGAAACGTTAGAATGATCATGGGAAGATATGTATCGAGGAGCAACATTGATAATAGATGGAAGAAGGCAAATTACATAGGTAAATCTCAAATGTGGCACGTGGAGCAAGTCAAGAGCTTAGTGCATCCAAAGGACTAGTAATCTCACAAGAGACAGCCTTAGTGGCAAAGTGAAACTAGATTGTAAGAGTTGAGAGACTTGTATCCTTGAAAAAGGGTAGATTTAAAACTAAGAGAAGGCTCGATTATTAGGATGATAGTAGTTGGGGCTCCAGTTTCTTGGAGATGTTTCCAGTTGGCTAGTGAGTTGAATTGACCAAAGAAGTCAACTATGCATAGTGGCTCCACAATTAACTATTTGAGTTCTATGATTTATGGTGGATTGCAGCCAATTGATGTCTCAACTAGAAAGCCAAAAGGAGTCATTGACCATACACACTGGAGCAGCAACGATTGGATTGCCTAGGGCCTACAAGAGTTAAGTCAATTTGTGGTAGAAATAGATAACCGTTGTTAGACTACAGGAGAAAGCGGTCACAAAAATAGTTTAAAGGTGACAGAATAGCATAAAAACAAGTTTAGGATAGGCTATAAAGAAGGAAACCATGTTACATCTTTGCAAGGTCAATTGCTATTCACTCTCCACCCACCCCTTTAGTTGTTTCCTCAAGGTCCAAACATAAGCAAACCAGTACTTGTGTTCAAGCATTTTGAATAAATTTGAACCTACAAGAGTTAATGGGTGAATTCCCTAATCATGCTAGGTCAGTATATCTTTTCCTTTTTTATTATTTGAAGATGTTCATTTACAACTAATAGGTAATTAAATAATTATGATTAATCAATTTCTGAAACACAATGAACAAAGAGCAAACACTAGATTAGGATCAGAAGTACCTTGACTGTCCCGATGAATCAATTTGACACAACTGCAAAGACTTTCATGCTCCTAGTAGCAACCATAAAAAATGTAAATTTAATAGATATTCTGAAGACTGTATCAATGAAAGTTATGAAACAGTAATTTTAGATTAGAAAATCAACATTTAGCACCTACAAATTCTTTTTACAAAGTAATTGAGAAATCAAACACAGATGATAGGCATTCAAAAAAAAGTATACGGGAAAAAATAACCAGACACTTGATAATGCCCACTATTATTAGTTGTCATCATCATTAGCAAGCCACATTTATTCCAACTATTTGTCGTCCTCCCTATAGATCTTATACTTTTATTTTGTTAACAAATATCAAAATAATTTTAAATTCATTAATTTAAATTTTCATTAGTATCCACCTACCCCCTCACCCCTTTCACTTTAATTCATTCCACTTTTCTTAACAATAAAATTATCAGTTGCCTTTGAACATATCCATGCCATCTCAACCCATCTAATTGCTCTCAAATATTAAGATTTTTTATTTTATTCGTTCTAGTAAACATCACACATCAATAATATCATTTTTCAATATGTTAAACTATTCATTTTTTTCTACCTTAACGTTTTTAATGTGTTACTTTCTAACAGCTGGTCATTTCAATTTTTAAAATATGGCAGATATTAACAATCTTATAAATTCCTTTTGCCAATGGGGCGGTCCAAAGTGCCCTGCACGTTTTAGAGTTCTGAATTTAATCTATGTACACTTCATCAAACAGTACAGTATACTAGTTAATTCATTTAGGACTAAGGTAAAGAATTTAAGGACATAACATTATCCTAATAAATCTAGCTCTAAGTATAATAATTCAGCCAACAATGATGAGATCCAAATAAGTATATGGGGATAAATGCTTGTCACTGTTAAAAACAAAATATAAATTAGATCCTTTCCTAATAAGTTGAACCTTAGGAGCAGTCAATTATAAGAACTTTGATCAGAAGTTCAAAAAATAAAGTTTTCTTCATTAATGGTACATACGATACGACCACATGGGGAAGAAACTTAAACATTAAATTTATCAACCTGTCTGTGGTAACTTCCACATGTAATTCGTACAGAATATTTCTTATATAGCTACATGACACTAACAAACATGTACAAAGGACTAGGCAAGATTTAAAATCTCGATCTGTGCCGAGGTTTCGGTTTCATACCGCAACGATATGATTTCGGTATCGTATTGTGTCGTGTCATGCCGATACGGTTTAGGTAATTTTTTATTTATATATATTAATTATTAGAAAAATATGCTTATTGTGTATAATTTAAAAATAAGTTATATATTAATTTTATACAAGTTCTCTATTGTTGAACAACTTAATATTGTTCGAAAAACTAATTAAATATAGATTTTTTTAAAAAATATATATCTATTAATGACTCGAATTAAAATTGATACTATCATAATATGTTACCTTAATAATACCAAAAGGTGTGGTGTGAATCTAATGGAAGCATTGACTCTCGTAATATCCTACTTAGGTCAACTCTGTAATTCCCCAAGCTCAGATAAATGATCATAATTATATAAATTAACACAAAAACCCTATTTTATATATAATAATTATATAAATTTAATTTAAATAATATATATTTAAAATACTAAAAAATATCAGAACATTAATTAAATATTAAAACATTAAAAAATATATAAAAAATATCAGAATATAAATTTGATTGATTAGAATTTTTAATTTTTTAGATTTTTTTTAAATTTTTTAGAATTTTTAAATGAAATTCAAAATAGTAAAAAAAATCAGAATATCAATTAATAAAATTAATAATTTTTTAAAATACTAAATATGTTTTATATATTTTATTGGGATAAATTATTTAGAGTTTATAAAAGCCTCTTCAGAATATCACACTTAGATGGGAATTGTTTAAATTAAATAAATATTTTGCAAAGCGAAATCCACGACAATCACCCATGCGCTTTCGGCATCGCTGGAATCGTCGCGGGACGCCTCCAGCGATGCTTCCTTCACCGCCAGAAGCGTCCCACGACGGTTCTGACACCGTTGGAAGCTTCTCGCAAACACTTCTAGCACCACCAAAAGCATCGCTACGGCGCCGAAGGACGGCTACAACGTCACCGGAAGGGTCGCTACGACGCCGAAGGACGCCTCCGAGAAGTTTCTGTCGTGTGACATGGTCACGTGACAGACAGTTGACGCACACGAAATTGGGAAGCTCCCAGTGCCGGTTTCGCTCCCCAAGAGTAACAGTAAAATCTACCCATGTCGGGCAGCACGAAACAGTATTCCATACCATGGGGATAGGGTACACAACCCTTCCTTGTTGGCTTGTTCATCCGCCTGATCAAAAAATAAAAAATCTGGCCAAAATTAAAATAAATTCAAATTGCTTAGTTTGTGAAATACAAAGAAGTAGAGCATTAAAGTAACTGGTTTTTAATCATACTAATTGCAAAAGAACTTAAAGAAGCAAGAAAGTATGTGTTAACTGTTACTAGACAGTTCCCTACATACTTCAAAGTTCAAACAAACATTAATGCTAAAAGTAACAGTATGATAACCTCGGGTGCAGGAACTTTCCAGCCACTTTCTGGAGTCCAATCTAGTGTGGGACGCAAATCCTTACAATCAGCATCATAAGATTTCCCTTCACCAATTGGAGGATCTGGCAAATCTAACTGGAAAGGCAAGCCAGAAAGAGGAAAACTATGTTTTATCAACTAAACAAATCCCACTTGACAAACTGTAACCTAGAGGTGTAAATATCCACTAATTTAAATTGTATGGATAAAAAAATAGAAATAATGGCAGTAGTAATTTGCTACAAAATGTAGACTGCCAATACCATAATCAAATAGAGCAATAAAACAATACAGAATGATTCACGGTAAACAATGCAAATAAATTGTCTAACAATTTCTATTTCTTCTCATCATTCATATTCCATGTTGCTTATGGTTCCCCAGATTTTCTAGTGGATTTTTCCAATGTGTATCAACAATTATTTTATATTAAATTATATTAGATATTAAAAGCTATAGCATAAAATCAGTGAGTTGACAGGACAAATAAGATTTGTCATCTAGCAATATCCTAGATTTATTATTACCGAAGAAGAGAGCAATAAAGATATAATAACAGACTAGAGTGAATGGCAGAAATGAAGACGGTTTGGAGTTTTGTGTGATCATGTACTCCTTAAGCGAAAATGAAATTTTGTGGCTCGCCCCCAGCGCCCCCGGACTTGGGATCCTTTTGGATTGCAGTGTTAGTGGAGAAAGCTAAAATTATGGGGTTATTAGGGAAGATAATTTTACACATGCCACTATGCAAGAACAGTTAAGTGTTGATCCAAGAGATATAAAATGGAAAAAATAGGTTGAAATGATACCAAGAAATAAAAGTTGACCAATGATCTCTATGTTAGTGACAGCACCCTAAAGTAATCAGATTGTAAAGAGAATCACTATGAAATGCAATTGCATAATTAATGAAATCACAGGTTTAGTCATGATCTCGTTATCTCAATAAAAGCTCCTAAGAGTAACATTACTTTAGTGATGGATCAAAGATATGCATAAGATGATCCTAAAGCACAAGGTGATGTTATTGAATTGGTCTCTGGGTTTTACTGATTCTGATAACTTGGAATATCAACTTCATGCTATGACAAATATATGTTATATATCTGCTATGTATTAACATGTAATCTCACGCCAATAGACATAGTGATGTCTAGATTAGCACATAGGTAGACTGTTAGAAAACAATCTACTGAATGTGGCTCGTGATGAAAAGCTCATTTGGTAGTTTAGAGTGACTACAATCATGCAAGGGTATGACTAGTCCTTAGACTTGAGATTGCTACTCATATTTTAAGAGAATTGACATGATTTGACACTTTTAGGTCAAACAATTAAAAGTGTTGTATATACACTTGCAGTTGAGTGTGTTGCTAATCTTATAGAGATAAGGAAGAAATCAATAGAGGACTCATCACTCCTTATAAAAGAGAGAACATATCACATAGCTAATTTGATAGGCCACTAATTGAATTAAATCTATGCATAGTGAAAGAGTTCTCCACTTAGTCTTGCTTTCAATGGGTTGGGTAATAGTTGTATTGAACAATTATTCAAATGTGCCTATTAGGATAGACATCGACGAGTCCTATGAACATGTCATGATGTGAGATGAAAAAGGGATTATATTATGGTAAGCCATAAAAAGCAACACTTTACAACAGTAGATGGCCTTGATGTTTTGCTAAAGGTTAATCATACCTATCCAATAAAATTCTTTATAGACTATCAAAAGTTTTGATCACTTAAGATTGTCGCCATATGTTTGAGAGCCTACAAAGTCACCCATAAAGCTCGTGCCCACCCTCAACCCTCAGCATGTAGTTTGAAAAAGGATAATCAATAATTAATTATATTGATTAATGAAAATTTAACTTGAATATAAACATTAATTTATTAAATTAAATTATAGAGCAATTGTGAAATTAAATATTAATTTATGCAATTCAAATTTAAGAGAACAAATTGAAAATCAATTACGAGTTAATTGAATTTTTAATTTGCACTTATACAATTAAAATTAATTTTGATTTTTCAAGAGTTGTATCAGTTAATTTGGAGCAAAAATTAATTTTAAAATAATTTTATAGGTCGTGAAATTATTAAAAGATTTATAATCTTTTAGAATTTCAAAATTCATTAGTGGAGAATAAAATGAATTTGGATCCTAATCTATACTCAATGGTCAGATCGGATCTCATCGTCATGCATTAGATAAGATCAGTAGGAAACTTATTGAAAGAGGATAAAAAAGGAATATTCTTGAAATATTTTAGATGATTCAGGGAGAAAACCAAGGTTAAAAAACTGATGAGGATTAGAAACCCTACCGCAAACAATTTATCCTATCTTGTGATCCTTTTTCTCTACAAGGCGGACACTAAAACCTCTACGCTACATCAAGAGATCGGCTTACGCTACATCAAGAGATCGGCTTACATAGACAAAGTAAAGGGTGTGATATTTATCATGTCTTCCACAAGGTACACAAAATTGTTTTGTCTATTTCAATGCATATATGATTTGATCTCTTTTTACAAAGAAAAAAAGGATAGCAAAGACGAAAATTGTAGTTTCTGAAGAATGCCGATGTATAGTCTTTAGTTGTGACAATCCAACACTCTATAGTTAAATGAGTTACAACACTAAGTAATCAAGGGAAACAAAAAAATAATAATATAATAATAAATGATTTACTTCATTTTTAATCCTAAGCGATATTGGCATTCAAGGAGTTTGTCATAGGCATGTGTAAAAATGTAAAGTGTAGGTGGGTCTATTTGTAATGTTTATTTTTCTTAAAATATGAATGTAAATAGTGGGAGCTACCTAGGGTTGTGTTTAGAATAATGTTCCCCTTAATATGATATCAAAGCCACAACTAATACCCTCTTAGTGGCCTTCCTAGGTCTTTTGTACAAAGTATCTTCTTCAGTCACTCAGAGTGTTGTATTTTCCTTTGGGTGATATTCTCAAGTAACCTTCATCATAGCACATCCTGAGCACATCTCACAATGATGCCTTGTCTCTTTAATCACCAGCTCCATCACAACAACCAAGTGTCGTTTTTGTCTCCTAAGGTTTTGCCCCCTTCAACGAAGCAATCTGAATCAGATGCTCTGGCTTCAATCCATCCATCAATGGTTTTGGTTCTCAAATCACCCACCAACGTAGACCAATACCTTCAGTTCTCTGGATCAGAATGACTGGAGAGGCAAAATACAAGGCCATAGACTTAGCAACATCTAAGCTCATCTAGGTTAAGCATCTGGTGACCAAGCTAGGATATGTTTTTGCAGAACCATTGAAGCATTCCTATGACAATCAAGCTCCTATGCATAACCTCGAAATAAATCATGTTTCATGAGATGACAAGTAGATTGACTGTCATTTTATAAGGAAAAAAGTGCAACCTAATAAGATCATCACTTCTTTTATCACTTCTATCCATTAATTTGTAAATTTGCAACAAATCATTAAAACAAGCTAGAATAAAATATGTTTGTAATAAATTGGATTTTTTTACAATATATTTAAATCAACATAAGGAAAAATGTCCTTATCTAATGTGGCAAAAGGTGATTCGCTCACCCCCAGCGCCTCCGCCAACCCGTCCCCAGGCCAACACGGAGGAGGTAAATCACAGGTGGCTAACTAGTCATTAGTACAAATGGTCAAGATATGACGGAGGTATATGCTCGGACGCGCCAAGTTTCGACCTCTAGACCTCCCATGCCTTAGCCGTCGCACCGTCCCGAGGGGACAAAAGTGTCCTTATCTCATGCATAAATATGCAAGTGTTTAATGTGCAATATTTCTTGATAATACCTATATAAAAGTAGTGGAAGGCTAACTAGGTTATGTATGGAATAATTTCCTTTTAATCAAAATGATCATTTAAAATGACTACACTATATCTCAAATTGTGAAGGCTAGATCGTTACTTCTTAAACCAAGGATCAAAGTCTCATTTTGTACTGAGATTTCAGTATAGTGCAGGCCAACCTTGATTAAGAGGATGAATCTAGAAGAGAAGAAGAAATGGGGGAGGAAGAAAAGAGGAAGCTGAAGGTCGCAAGTTGAAGAAGTTAGAGCTAGAGGAGTTTTTGTCATGGATGGATAGATCTAAAGTCGAGAGGAATTTCTGCTGGTAGACCGTGAGCCGACTGAGTTGATCATGATGAAACCCTAGCCTGTAAAGACATCGTTGCATAAAAAGTTGTCCTGATAAAGCTAAGGAGACATTCAACCCGTGGAACCCATGCACAAGGAAGTCATGTCTGCAAGGAAGAAATGGGTAGCATAAGGAACGTGACTAACTCTAATGTCTAGATCCTTTCTACATTTGGATTACTTGCACTAACATTGGAAACAATATGTTTCGTAGTGTCAACTAACACAAAAGAAAACTTTAATCCACAAATTAAATTTATTTCAATGTGCAAACAATAATAGGTTTGTAGAGTTGCAAATGTTTAGTTGATTATCAAAATGGATAGCATCTAAACAAGAAACATAATAGAGTTAATCTGCGATAGCAACCTTCAACTACCATAAGATCACATAGAGAAATTAAGACTTCAACATATTTCTTCTTGCAACTTTAACATTAAAAATTTAACATTAAATAAGTGGGAATAAAATTTGAGTAATCATGCCAATTAGTAGTGAGAATAAATATGTTATTCAAACAAACAACAAAACGAACCATTGGTTCCTACGCTCATGATTTTTTTTATGTAGACAACACATTCAAATACTTGAGGGATTAAATAATAGGATAAGTTGAGTGTACTCATTGAATTGCAAAATTGTCATTTAGGTTCTCTCTTAATCAGTTAATCCTTTGAGACAAATTTACTTAGATGGAAACCAGGCGGGGAGGGAGAAAAGAATAATCACATACTTGCAAATGAAATATGTATTATTAATTTGGAAATTTATCTTGTTATGCTTCCCTCTCACCTCTCCTTGTTATCCATCCATATAAACCAAGCCTGATTGTGGAAAACGAAAACAAAAAGAAACCAAGTTCCTATAGTTGATGCATGGAAACTTGGGGCAAAAAGAGAATAACATGAGGATATTAAAAGCTTTTCTACCTTATCCATCTCTTAACATGTCATGGTGCACGACCAAGACAAATTCCTTGACACAACATACTTTACCCAGCACAGTTTAGAAAATAATGAAAATACTAGAAGATGAAGAGTAAGAATGGTCATCATACCGACACTTTATCATCATCAAGAATTTTGCTTATTTTTCCTGACCAGTAGCAATTTTGAAACCACCAATCAACCAAATCACCAATTTTCCAAGTGTCACTGACAATTGCTATCACATTTGATGATTCTGGGAAAATCACTGGTCGTTGACTTTCCTTGAAGAAAGGAGGAAAAGCTGGACGCACCATGAGTTCCAAATTTCCATTTGCATTTGTACGATTATGTTGGTGAGGTGGCTTTTGATATAATTTAGTCCACGTTATCTCTGCAGAGCATCAGCATTAAATTAACAAGGATTGTATGACCCCAACAAAATAAATAACGATAGAACAGAAGAGTTTAATATTATGTTTACTTGGGAGGACAGATTCAAAAACGGAAGAAAAGTTTCCGTGCGAAAAATATTCCATTGTTTATTTCACAAGGATGGATGGATTATTAATCCTTTCCACCGTTTACTACATATGGAATAATAGACGAACGGATACACAAATCCATCCGCGGATTAATTTGTTCCTAATTTTTTATCTATCGGCGCATGTCACTGTCCTCACTTGTGTCTCTGACGACTCCGATGACTCCAAAGGCGCAGCACAACTACCAAGCACGGTCAATCACACTTGTTGCGAGCGAAGGGAGTCCACGTACGACTTCCCACGAGCGGCTGGCGTCCCAGGCCAGTAGCTTGGGAGCAGCTGACGTCCCTGGCTCGCGAGCGGCTAGCCTCCTTGCACGGTTGTAGCAGAACTTGACAGGTCATAGAAGAACTTGGCAGCCATCTCGAATGCTTCGCAATTGGCCGAGAAATCCTCAAGCACAATGTGTCGATGATCCTCCTCCGCCTCCTCTTCCACTTCTTCTTCTTCCTCCTCAATCTCTACTCCTTCATCACCCTCCCGCGGCTCCCCTACTTCAACTCCTTCAATCTGCCTTCTTTTAAGGGACTATTTAAGGTTCTCCTCCATCTCCAAATCAGTCGCAGAATCCTCCCACTCCTCTCCATCAAAGGAAACGGTTGGTAGGAATAAAAACTTATTCTCGCAAAATTCACAACCAATTCAATGAACAACCGAGTCTGTCAAGGATCACCTTATTGAGATGGAAACTCATTCCATCCACTTCAATCGCAATGTCACCCAGCAATCCAATTGTGAAACAACACCTACAAAGATCAACTTCTCTTTTTCATTCCCAAATTATGAACCAAAACAAGAAATAGAAAAGCAAAATCGCAATGGAGCATGAAACTCACCAAGCTTGTCCCTGGGAATGGGTTCCTCCTTCCTCATCACGGCCCATCCGCTTAACCATGCCCCTATAACGAAAGTTGTAACTTAAAAATCCCTAATTCCCCCACACCTGTGCACGCGCAGAAGAAGAGTAGAGCCGACAACCCGAACAACATATCCGAAGACAATCAGAGGCAATTTCCTACGTCCAAAATGAACAATGCGCGTCAAAAGCCTGCTTCCGCCTAGAAAAACCATGCTTAACCCTTAGAATGTGGCATCGCGTACAACCGCTCACAAGCAGCGGCAGCGAGCATCCACAACTACAGCGAGCACAATCGACAGAAGGCGAGCGTCCACAACGACCGCAAGGACGAGCGGTGAGCGGCTTGCGAACATCCACGCACAGCCCCTCGCGACGATCGCGACTAGCGAGCTTTCTTCTCCCCTTTTCTTTCTTTATTTTTTTCAAGGATTCTTTTTGTCTCCCCTTTCTTTCTTTTCCTTTTCCCTTCCCTCTCCATAGGGATATTTTACAATGGTGGAATCCTTTGCCTCACTCGTCCGCCCCTTCAAGTAAAGTGAGTATAAAAGATTATTGATCTCAAAGAACTACCTTATTATGTTATAATTTACGAACTTCATTAAGAGACTCAATTATTTAATATTTACAGTTATAATTTATCAACTTTGTTAATAAACGCCTATATTTTGTTCCAGTTAACCTAGATGTGCTTTTTCTTTGGGTAAAAAGCACAAAGTAATTTTTAAGGAGAAGAAATAGAGGTAAGAATGCACATTGACAAAGCGACGAAGGAAATAGATACTATAATTAGAAAGAAATGATGTTTTGAATTTAAGATAGTAAAGAAGGTAAACATGACAAACAACTCGGGTTTTAAGTTTTGGTACACGTGAAAGAGTAAAATGAGAATGAAGTACATATTATTATAGATAGTTTATTAAAATATATAGTAATAGTTAGAAATGGCGATAGGATTATAGATTAGTGGTGTTAGATACACGTCTCAAGAATAGTTTTAGTAAAAGGGAAATGAGCATCGCTCCTAAGATTTAGCAAGTATTAGAAGAAATATATAGCAACTTGACTAAGACATGGGATAAGATGACATTAAATTTAAAAAAGTGGCCAAGAGCGTGTTCAATGAATCAAGAGGATGGGCACCACAAAATAAAGAATTTTAGAGATGGAATGAAAAAGTACATGAGAAAGTGGCAAACAAAATGAACAATATATAAATTACTGTGAACTTATAAAAAAGAGGAAAACTTTAAAAAGTATGCAAAACCCAATAAAATAATAAATGAAGCCAAGAATGAAGCTTTCGAACACTTGTATCGTACAAAAGAATAGGAAATAAACATTTATAGGATAGTTAAAACAAGAGAGAGGCAAATAATGGATTTTATCTAAATAAGATGTATTAAAGATAAATTCAATAGGGTATTTAGTGAAAGATGAAGATATAATAGAGCAATGGACAAAATAATTTGAACAACTTTTTAGTGAATGTTTAGGTTATCAACCTAGCTAGGCATTAAATGAGATTAAAAAATTAAATAAGTAATTGAACCAGATGATATTTCAATAATAAGGCATGGAAATATCTAGGAAAACAAGATATTGAATGATTATGAAGTTATTCAATTAGATATTAAAAATGAAGAAAATGTCTGATCAAAGAAAGCTAAGTACTTTAGGCCCCCTATGTAAAACAAAGGAGATGCACATAATTGCGCAAATTATAGAAGCATTAAGAAACTACTATAAAAGAAGCAAGACTTACACGTGACATTTATTGACTTAGAAAAGCTCATAACAAAGTCTTAAGAAAAATATGGATAATTTTATAAAAGAAAGATGTTAGCATAACGTATATTAAAACAATTAAAGAGTTATAAAATGATATAATTTATAATGACATCAGTGAAGAAATAAATTCATTTTGTATATAAAAAGCGTTATATCAAGGATCAACATTAAGCTCATATCATTTTATACTAGTTATGGATGAACCTTTTACACTAGTTGTGGATGAGCTTACTATACCCATCTAAGAAACATAACTATAACCATGGTGCATATTATTTATAGATGACATTTTTTGTTCGATGAAACGTGAAAAAGTAAACATGCTTAGAATCTGATGAAAGAACTTTAGGCTTAGTAAAGTAAAAAATAGAATATATGAAATTCAAATTAGCAGTAGTAGACATAACAAGATAATTATTAAGATAGGAGATGAGGATTAATCTTTAACTAAAAGTCCTAAGTATCTAGAATTATTTTTGCAAAATGATAGAAGGGTTAATAGAGATGTTTTACATAGATACAAGCAAGCAGGGTAAGTCTAAAGCTTAAAGGGGAGATTCCAAAATAGCAATTATGTTATATGGAATTGAATGTTGGCTATGACTCGAACAGATAATACAAAATGAGAGATGAAAATGTTAAGGTGGATGTGAGGGCATATAAGGATAGATAGGATAAGAAATGAAAACATTAAAGAGAGTTGGGTAGCACCTATTTATGAAAAAAAAAACTCCGAAAGACACGTTAAAAATGGTACGGCCTACTTAGACGATAAATAAATGCTTAGGCGATGTGAAACTATGACAATTGTGCATATTAAACAAGGAAGAGCAAGGCAAAAAAAAAACTTGGCTAACAATAATAAAATGAAATAGAGTTTATTTAAATAGAAATGATGATATAGTAGGAAAAAAACCTAATAGCATAGAAGAATCTATATAGCCAACCCCGCCTAGTGGGATAAGACTTGTAATACCTCATGAAGTGAGAAATTCATATGCAAGGGACCTATAGTAAATACCATTATTCTAAGGTGTAACATATAAACTTAACATAATATAATAAATATTAGAGTAGGTAGAGAGAACTATCTTGGGAAAGAAACCCTAGGAAATTCCCATTACTCCTAATGTGGTATCAGAGACATCATGAGTCCCATCACCCAATTCACCTAAATTATCCTGAACTGAGCTTGTTGTGAGCTTCCTCTTCCACAACCCAACTTCATCTCCCCATGCAAACTACGTCTCCCACTCCGTATGTATCCCCTTTGGTTCAGCAAATATCCTTCTACACACCACTATGCTAGTGTCACTCAGCACCTCCTGCATGCAATGTGTGACAACGCTGCCTATCACGCCACATTATACTTCATGCACACAGAAATTGCATTCTGTTATAGGTTTATTGGCTCATATATAAATATATAAGATGCAGGAATCTATTAATAATGTTCCATATTTCTTTTTATAATCTATAAATAAGAGAGAAAGTCCGCCAATATCGGTCGCAAGTCCGGATGAAAAGGGTGAGAGTTGCGTGTTAGGCTATCAGCCGGCATTTCAGATAATATTTAATGAATGAATTCATCAATCAATTGTATTAATACTAGGATGTTGTCTAAAAGGAACATGTTATAGGATCCGACTGTAGCATCTGAGTAAGGACCGCTATATCTCTAGAAAAACTTAAGTTGTAGTATTAAATATGCAAAAGTTCTGACATCATGGGTGGGATGAAGATAAATATTATAGAAAAATTAATTATTTAAGATTTGGAATATGAAATTGAGAAACGCTCACGGGTAAAGCAATGAAAGTAGTATACGATGATTAGAAAAGAATTCATATTTTAGGTGTATAAGAGAAAAACTAGGTAAGAGAGAAGGCAAAGATGATAAAAAATTTGGATATTGTTATAGTACACGGGAAAGAGGAAAATAAGATATAGAATATGTATCGTTGTAGACAATCCGTTAAAGGATAAAATAGTATGAGTAATTAGAAAGGAGGATAGGATTAGTTTTGTCAAGATAGGTAGCAAAAGAAACTATGAATGTAATTATCATATATGCACCTCAAGTAGGATTAGGTGAACACACCAAATCTAGATTTTTGGATGACCTAGATGAAGTTACAAAACATTATGTCAACCGAAATGATTTTACTAGAAGACGACCTAAATGGGGCTTGTAAGAGTGAAGAATAAGGAATATAACAGTGTGGGTTATGGGTATAAAAGGGAAAACTATATTAGATTTTGCGATAACATATTACCTTGCTCTAGCTAATACATTTTATTTGATCATGTTCAAAAGGGAGAATAAGAAGTCACAAATTGCCTTTCTTATGATTAAGAAGAAATATAAAAAAAAATTATAAAGATTGTAGTTCGTTTCTAGAGAAAACTTAACTATCCAGCATAGGTTAGTAGTATTAGATATACACCACAAGTATAATAGTAGTGTTAAATATACACCTCAAACATAGTAGTAGTGATAGATATACACCCCACATGTATAGTATCAATAAAAGAAAAAATATGCAAGACACCCAGAATTAAATAGTGAGAATTAAAAAATGCAAAAACATATTTGAGAAATATATGACAACTCAAATACGACATAAGATAAGATGACATGAAAGTTAAAAATAATAGTTAATAATGTACTCAGTGCATCTAGGGGACATGCACCATCAAGTAAAGAATCTCAATGGAATGAAAAAGTATAGGAGAAAGTAAAAGAAAAAACTGAATAGCCTATAAAATATTATACACTTATAAGAACGAGGAAAACTTAAAAAAATATGCAATAACTAAGAAAGGCTAAGAAACAGTGAATAGAGCAAAGAATGAAATTTTTGAATAGTTATATCAAAAATTAGATTAAAAAAACAAAGAAGAAAGAGTCATTTACAACATAGCTAAAGTGAAAGCGAGGAAGATAAAAGATCTTTATCCAGATAAGTGTATAAAGACAAATGCCCAAGGTATTATTAAATAATTAGGCAATAAAAAAGCAATGGAAAAGGAATTTTCATCCTGGGGTAAATTTTCATCTTAGAAATTCCCTGCGCGGCAGTCAAGCTCCGCACTTGAATCAACCTCTAAATGCAACAAAAGAAATGCACAAGACAACACCCAAGAATTTCCACAAGCAAGCCAACACCAATGAGTACAGGAGAAACTCCCAACCTTTATTATTCTCAATAAAGGAACACAAGTGGAACAATACATAATTACTCATAGATTACTTACAATCCGCTCATATAATTCCCTCACAAATTTGCACCTTTGGCACACCGTTTGCACCCTAGTTGCACTCTCAAGACCCCCTTTGCTAATGACCCCTTGCCTATTTATCATGCATAAGCAAGAGGTTACAAGTTATGGTAGTTGCCCAAACTACCAAGTCGCATGTACAAAACCAAATTAACTTACAAAACTGTTTTTTTCGCATGTCTTGGCTGCATTGGCTCCATGCCAAGTGGCAGTCTGCACCCTTGTACTTTGCATAATCATTATGCTACATTGCCACATGCCACGTGTCAGCATGCACCCCTTGTACTTTGCCCCATGGATCTACTGCGTTGGTCCACGCCAAGTGTTAGTCCGCTTTTCCACAGGACAAGTCCATCTGTCCACTTCTTTGGCACCACGAGACAAGTCTATCTGTGTGCTTCTTCGACAACACGGGCAAGTCCATCTGTCGGCTAGTGGTTCCGCTTTTTTGGCACCACGAACAAGTCCGTATGTCCACCTTGTGCTCGGCCCACGGCTCCACTCCTTTGGCACGCGCCAAAGTCTTGTATGCATGCTATGTACATGGCCCAAGTCCTATTCCATTAACTTGGGCTAAACAACCCCTGTTGCTCTATACGTTGTGCTGTCTTGCATGCCCCGTCGCATGCCATGGCTCACTTTTCTTACAATCCATGCTTGGCTAAATGCTCAGAATCAGCCCATTCAATCCTCACACCTGTTCGCAACGATCCAAGTCTTTGCTTCTGCATGACTCGGGGTTAAGGCAGCCTTACACACTGCCTTACTTTGTTGCTGCTTAGCATGCCAGGTATGCATGCCTTGCTTGCCTAATCACCATATCTAGTGCTTTGGACATCACCCCATGCATTATCACAATACTCCACCGTTTGGCACATCCAGCACCCACATGCACTGTTCGAGAGATTGTCAAGTCTGCTCATGACTTGGACTTGGGCAACGCCCCGCGCAATGTCGCATCCGCAACTTGGCATGCCTTGTGCATAGGCCATACCTGGATCATTGACAAGCATTAATTCACCCAGACTTGGGCTTTGGACAGCCCCACGTCGCTACTTCATTACTTGGACAGCCCTGTGATGTCGCTCCTTTGCTTGGCATGCCTTGTGCACATATCATGCTCACTGGTTTGCATGACTTGGGCTTACGCAGTCCCGCGTTGCCGCTCCGTTGGCCGCTTGGCATGTCTAGCGCACATGCCACGCCCGCTAGTTTGCCAAGTCTATCTCCTTTAATGTTTGGACTTGAACAGTGCCCCGTGCACTGCCGGATCCTCGTCGTTGCTCGGATGTATGCCAAGACTTCCTCGCAAGACTTATGCTTGGGCAATGCCCC
>JBBPFQ010000126.1:1282113-1292145 GCA_037974815.1 Kaempferia elegans | reverse complement strand
TTACAACATCAGAAATCCACAGGAACTAAAATGGGTTCAATCGGAGCTCTCTAGGTCCATCAGTGGGTTTTGACCTAGAGAGCTCCGATTAAACTCATTTTAGTTCCTATGGATTTCTGATGTTGCAAGGAGTTCAAATATGATATCCATTATTTATTGCTGCTTTTTTAAGGTGTTACAATGAAAATATAAAAAATCAGCCAAAAAAATATCAACTTTGACCTAATATAAATCATATCAAGCCTACATTGGGCATGATATGATTCTATATCAGTCCCAATGTGGGCTTGATATAATTCATATCAGGCCCACACACAAGTTTTTTTTACTGATTTAATTAGATTTCATTAATTAAATCATGCCCAATTTAATTTTTACTAATTTAATATGATCCATAACAAACTTTGATTTAATTAATTTCATTAATTAAATAGAATTAATTAAATTATTTAAATTAGTTAATTTATATGAATCATTGAGCCTGATATGATTCATATCAGGCCCACATTAGGCCTGATATAGAATCATATTAGGCCCACATTGAGCCTGATATAGAATCATATCAGGCCCAATGTAGATCTGATATGATTCATATCTGGTCAATGTTGATATTTTTTTGTTGATTTTTTTATAATTTCATTGTAACACCTTAAAAAAGCAGAAATAAATAATGGATACCATATTTGAACTCCTTGCAACCTCAGAAATCCACAGAAACTGAAATGAGTTCAATCGGAGATCTAGGTCCATCAGTGGGTTATGGTCAAAACTCACTGATGGACCTAGAGAGCTTCGATTGAACTCATTTCAGTTCATGTGGATTTCTGAGGTTGCAAGGAGTTCAAATATGATATCCATTATTTATTTCTGCTTTTTTAAGGTGTTACAATGAAAATATAAAAAATCAGCCAAAAATCCTTAATATTGGGCCTGATAGCCAAAAATCCTGGGTCCACACAGGTGGCAACAACAAGTCCACAGCATAGCAATTTCAATATATATAAATATTTTTTTTTTATTTGTACATTCTTAGCATACATACTCATGGACGATTCTCACATATCTGGATGCTCAAAAGTGCTTTCGGGCCTCCCGATATCTATATATAGAGAGACAGAAAGGGAGGGAGAGAGTAATTTCGTTTTATTAATTTTAATTTGGTTGTTTGTTTTATTTGATAAAATAATCGTTAATTATGATAACTAATTTAATAATGATCACTTGCTTTTGTCCAAGACTTTTCGTTTATATTTACCTTAAAGTTTAATATTTTTATAAAAAAATTTACTGCCCTTATTTTTCTAAAAAAAATTCAAAACAAAAGCATAGTAGATTTGTAAGGACAGACTCACTTTTTCGTTTTTCCTTTTTTATAATCCGACTAATATAAGTCACGCAAGCTCCTGAGAATAATTATTTCAAACGGTTTTGGGATTAAATTTTAACTAGGTTAAAAGTGTTTGATCTCTCCCATATAAAAAATGGCTATGTTAGGACAAATGTCCCTCATTATTTTCCCACTTCGAGAAAGTACGAAGGCGTTTCGAATTAACCATGGAAGACTTTACTTTTTACTCTAATTACCAACATAAATATTTGACTCACTGTACCACACCTACGAACACAAACAGAAATATTTCATTCATTTATAATCAAACGCCTTGAAAGGATGACGGCAGCATGGCAATTTGAGTACCTCATTCAAAGTGAGCAAATTTCACACTAATTTATAATTTCTGAATCAAAGGTAATGCAAAAGCAAAGACAGTGCTACCGGCCTCCAGGAAATGGTACCGGCAAAGCGCCATTTTAATTTTCTAAACAGGTATGATGGCGTTCCAACTTCAATGGATTAATAGAGAAAAAAATTATTAATGGACAATTAACCTAAGAATATTAGACTAATAAATCATCGAATATTAGACTAATAAATCATCCACGGTGAGGTGAGCTTTGTAATTTACCCTAATGACAAATAAAAAACTTGTATACAATCAAATAAATCATCCGGTCATCCTCAAGGATAGTCAGTGCAAGTTAAATACTGTCAAAAAAAAAAAAAAAAAATCACAATGCTAGCTAGAATAAGTCCAAATTCCTACTCGCCAACCCTTTCACTATAAGGGGTGCCCTTGGGTTGCACTGTCTTCAGAACTTCTCTCCGCTGCTGGACACACAGAGAGATCCACTTTAGCTGCAGATTTAAATTCCCAGTAGCTTCATGAAGGCTTTGCTATCGGTAAGATCAGGAAGTATGATTGCCGTGCCAGAACTCACTTGCTTCAGCTCCGCCTCGGTAAATATACCTGTACACACACCAACAGCAAGTGCTCCTCCATATTCTGCAGCTTTAATGTCATTTGGCTTCAAAAACAACATCAAAGAGATTATAAGTTAATAATAACGAGCCCATGTCTTGATCTTGATTCTCGGCATGTTGCAACACCATGCATACTCCTAACATTTAACTAGTTGTATACAAGGAGACTAAAACAAATTTCCATTTTAATCATGTCAAATTCATTCATCGCATGGTACTGAAATGCCAAGATTGATAAGTAATTTGTTTGCTTTGCAGATTTGTTATAGGTAAATTTCTATGCTTCTTGTTATGAACAAAGTATTGTTGATTTCCTATGCACGGAGCAAAATGCATTTTGCGATCGGCACCCAATAATGGAGCACTGTTCATAAGATACCAATTTGAAATAGAGAAACATAATGCTATGCATGTCATTCCTAAATGAAGAGAGGCTTATACTTGGGTCCAATTAGTAGGATGGAAAATATAAAAGAAAAGAGAGAAAGAATCACAAAATTATATATAAATAATGGAATCTTCTTGTTTCTTCTATCTTCTATAAAAATATTCAGATCCATAGGGGGAATTAAATTGACATACTGTATCTCCAACATGTACTCGCAATTCAAATAGTTCAGTGGATATCTTTTGACCTCGCTCTGTTGCAATCTTCACTAGCTCCCCACGATCAGTATGATCACTTCCAAATCTAGCAGTCAAAAGAATAAAACATGCTTATAATTGTTCAAGGAAACATAGATCCATAACAACAAAAATGAAAATGGTAAAGAATTCAAAACATTTATACACACCCTCCAAAATTGGGAATAGTGAAATATTTTCTGATACCCAACCCATCCATCTTTATCCAAGCAATCTCTTCTAAATTCCCTGTGACCTGTGCATGAAGAAAGTTCATAGAACTGGTATTGTGTTTCTCACAATGCAAAATTCGACCAGAACTTTCAAATTATGTATTGAACGCTAAAAAAACATGGATTAACTATATCCATAACTTGAGCAATGAAACAGGAAAGTTTTCTAGAAAATAGCATCCAATGATTGGCAACATAGTCATTTGTAGTTATTATAGGGGTCCAAGTAACATAGTCAAAAATTTAAATCAAATTGTTTTATAAAATAGCAAGAGAAGTTTTAAAAAGTTGTTTAGTTTTTAAATAAAGTAAGTTTAATTGGGATAATCTGACTTTTTATTTTATGAAGAACGAGCCTTATTATCCATTAATAAAAGGGGTTAGGATCCCACCTGTCAATTCTTAATGTAAGAGTTTTTTCTTATATTCTCTTCATGCTTAACATCATCAATTTTGTCCAAGCCCCTGAGTGGTTGGACTTTTAATGCTGCATCAATTGATATC
The DNA here is from genome assembly GCA_037974815.1 of Kaempferia elegans. Lineage (NCBI taxonomy): Eukaryota > Viridiplantae > Streptophyta > Magnoliopsida > Zingiberales > Zingiberaceae > Kaempferia > Kaempferia elegans. The sequence continues at coordinate 1,288,464 of JBBPFQ010000126.1, read as the reverse complement.
AGAGTTGAGAACTCGTTTGGTTCTATATATCCTCCTTCAATCACTGTTTCCTTCCTCGTCACTCATTTTTGCCCACCACCTTCCCTGCCACATTTGCTCGCCACCTCTATTGTTCCTTCACTCTACTACATCTGTTTTTATCTCCCCATGAATGTTCTCATGTGTTGCTCATCCTCTTCCTCAGTGCTTCATCCTCTTCCTTTCACAACGTGGCTACTGCTCCTTGTCCTCAACAGACCCGCGAAAATCACTGCCCACTCTTCCCTAACCTCTTGACAAAGAAAGGTGAACACAAACATCCCCTCCTTTGTGTTAGCACTGCCCATGCAAATGCAACCACATCCTTCGTTTGTTGCTCGATTTCCATTGTCTATCGGTCATGTCAGCATGACTCCTCCCTATAGCAACCACCTAGTTGCATCGAAGCATGCATCAATCACTCAACATCATGTCGATGCCTCCTTTACACCAACTCTAGCACAACCACACTTTCCCTCTACAACATGTGCTACAATAATTCACTTATCAAACACTAGTTCAAGCTCCTTCAATCTTCAGCCACCACCTTGAGATCCTCTTGCACAAATGCACATTTGTGCCTACCAGTCAACAAGACATCAAGAACTCCTCTAGTGCCATCAGCATCACGTCCCAGATCACCACTAATAATGAGCCAACAACCCTGGCCACACCCCGCTGTGATAACCCACACACTGCTTTTAAAACCTAAAAGAATCACATTAAAACAATTTGACATTTTGCATTTTAGTCATTTTTTTTATAATTTCATATTTTAGTTCTTTGTTTAAAAAATTCATTATTGTAATAAAGAATATCCAACAACAAAAAAGTTGTTTGCAATAGAGAGAGAGAGAGAGAGAGGACAATGAGATATTTTGTCAAAAAAAAAAAGAGAGAAAAAAAGTTGTCAAAACAAAAGGAAAAAAAAAAATTGTCCAGAAAAATAAAAAGAAAAAGAGAGACTTGCCAATAAAAAAAAGGGAAATCTTATTAACAAAAGGAAAATATATATATTGTAGTGATCCATCTACTAGTTGAACATCTTCGATATAGGCGCCATTTGTCTTATCTTCATATGGACTGTAACATCCTTTAATTGACACCTCTTCAACACCTTTAAAATTGCAATATCAAGTATCTTCATCAGTCAAATTCAAATCTTGTGGCAACTTCAACATCGAAAAAAGCTCACATAATCTCAGTATAATTGCTACCTCTCTATCTTTGAAATTAATTTTGTTTGGTTAGTTAATAATTTATAATTAGCTGCATTTAACTAGTTTTCCTCATAGTTAATTTTTATTTAATTAGTTGTTAATTTATAATTTCGTTTTTCTCACAGGTTTTGCATGATATCACATATCATTCATAAAAATCAAAATCCCATCATATTGTTTCCTATTTAGTTTATCCATCATTTGATGAAAAAGATCATTCATCCTCTTTTATTTGCAGCTTAATTTGTTTATCATCCCCAGTCACCCAGACTTGACGTTACCTAGCATGATTAATCACTTTTTAAAAAAAAATTGCTTATCATCCATCATATTTTCATGCATTAAATTTATCACATTGCTTTACTTTAGAATCATCATTACTTGCAATGCTTAGATTAGCATGATAAGAAATGCTTCTCCAATTACCATTAAATACATGGGATATACATATTTTATGAAAGAGATATATTTTATGAGTGGAAGTTATCATTTAAACTATGCTCATGCAAACATTGAGCTTAATTTCTTAAGAACCAGAACAATACATCCAAATAATTATTTCTACGGTTATAATTTTATGAATAACATGCAAATTCATACACAATCAAATTGTCCCATGCAGGGGAGGGGCGAGTGTGACTGGCCTTGTGATATTAAAAAAAAAAATAAATAGTATCAAACTCTCACCGCCACTTTGACCGACCGATTCACCACCTCATCGCCGGAAAATTGATATTAACCACATATTTGGAAAGCCCTCGACCTAAGTTATCCATTGGTACCACTTTTACTAGAAAATGTCGCGAGTTGGAATGTTAAGTATTAAATTTTAAAAATAAAATATATAATAATAAATAGATGAACTAAATCGTAGAATACGAAGTGAGGGTGCTAAATTAAAATCAAATTGAAACCAAATCTAATGCGTAGGCGCGGAGATAAAGATTACGTCGGTTCAAACCTAGATTGATTTGGCCAAATTATAGCCGAACAAAGTTTAAGGTTTAAATGGGTTCGATTGGGTTTAAAACGAATTATGATATTTTTGAGAAAACATTCTCTTTCCTCTTTTTTTCACCTTTTCTCCCTATGCACGCAACAACCCCCGCTTTGCCTTATGCTACCGGCATGCCTTCGTCCATCCCTCTCTTTTATTTTTCCCTTCCTCTTTTTCCCTATTTTCTTCTTCCTCTTCTCTTCTCCAATGGCAATAAACCAATAGTTTTTTCCTCTCCTCTGCTCAAGCACAAGAGCTCTCTTTTCATCTCCTTTTTCTTCTCAGCAAGCAAGAAACGCAGCATCGATTGCCCTCTTCTGGCAACAAGAGCAGCTCTCACATTTTCTTGTTAGCACCGCAAGAATAGCCATGTTTTGCCTTGTCTTGCCTTGCTCTCTTTGTGTCATTGCCGAACTCAACAAATCTAGTTGAGGTTGTTAACGAAGAAGGTAAAGCTCTCCTCTTTCTTCTTCCTCTCTATCTTCTCTTCTCTATTTTTCTCAAAAACAACTATCTTCCTTTTATTTTTTTCCAGCGAACATCCCTTTACAAGCAACTCTTTTTCCCCTTTGTCCAACCACAACAACAACAAGAGGAGTAAGTTGTTCCTTTCTTCTCTCATGTTTCATTAATTGAAGGAGAGTTGTAAAGTATAAACTTTATTTTATTAGGTTGCTAGTTAGGATGGTTATTTAGATTGGAATGAAGGTCTCAAATGTCGGAATGTTAAATATTGTGAGGAAGCGAGATCACAAATGATTCTTCAACTTTGAGTCATATGTAAGCGCTCTGAGATTGACGGATTGTTGTTTCAATTAGAACCTAGGACTAAGGTAGAAATTTTTGAATTTAAGTTTGTTTTCAGCTCCTTAAATTTGAAATTTAGGCTTTTGGATTGTGAAAATAAACCTACACTAATGTTTAGAATTTTCAAAAATTTCAGCTTATATTTTTTTAAAGTATTTTTGAGTTTTTAAAGTTGGGTAATTTGATTTTGTGTTATATTACTTTTTTAAATTTATTGAATTTGTCTCATTTAGTTGTCGATCCCACTTAGTAGAATAAGATTTAGTTGTTGTTGTTGTCATCTCCTTCAGTTGAAAATTTTGGCTACGCCACTAGTCCAATGTCTAGAGAAAAATTTAAATATTTTCATGAAAATAATAATTAATGTGCATTTATGCGTGTTAGAACAAATGCTCCTACTTTTGATGGTAGAATGAACTTATCTGGGCAGGTCTTGATTAGGTAGGAAAAATTGTTATCCCTATTTGTGGTATTGTATATTCTAACACCAACAAGATTACCATGCCTAGTTTGTTGAATTGTAGTGGTGGCACATTCTATTTTATTCCGATAATATATGACCATGCTTAAAAATACAACAATAAAATAAATAGGAATTCAAGGAGCTAATTAAGGATTCAACAAACAAGTGAACAATAAGTCAAAATCGTGATTGAATAAAAGAGTATGGATGCTTTAACATAGACTTGAGAGATGTATGGATACATGAGATTTGTCTTGGACAAAGCAACAAACAAAGTCCATGTGAGCAGAAAAAACAACTCAACCAATACAAACTAGATTGATGCATGCATTATGCAAATCAGAAGTATGATAAATATCAAGATAGACACTTTACCAGTCCAATAGTCACGTTGTTGGATGATAAATTATCCAACAAAGAAGTGACACCTGGAAGAACCTCTAATCCTTCTCCAACTTCTCCTGTATGTTCTTTAGCATATTCAATCATCTTCAACTTCATTTCTGGGAGTCTTTCTCTGGCAACCTAAATAAAACCAACTCAGGCACATACACAAACACACACATGGAGAGAGAAAAAGAGGAATATTTAAATTATAATGACTGATGTTCATCAAAACAAAAAAAAAAGGAACTTGATTGGCATCTGATCCAAGTAGACAAGTTAACTTGATTCATGCTTCTTTTTGAGGACAACAGTGATTATCTTTTGCATACAAACTAGATTCTGAAGCACATCAACTATGCTATTCAAATTCAAATATATGAACTGAAATATGAAACACTTATGAAATGTCAATAAGTGATCAAGTGGAATATTGTTATGAAAATCAGAAGGGCAATCGCATGAATACTTGTAATTGAACTACAAGGATGGAGTCGTCAATTGTGACAACAAAGTTTGAAAAATCTAAAATATCATGCAAGTTGTGTGGTCTCAAGTATGCTAAAACAAAATTGGACACTGAAACTTGTAATCGCTTGTAATATGAATGACAAGAGCACAATAATGGCTTATGCACAAATTAAATGGGATCAGCTACCAAGACATATTGATTCTCTAATGTGTGTTCAAGCAATAACTTTTCAAAATTTACCATTAAAGAACTATCCCCAATTTCTGCAAACTGCAAATTCATTATTCATGTTAACATCCTATTGGAAACTGTTCTCTTTCCTTTTTTCAATTTTCCACCTTCTAACTACGCAACAAACATATACAAAAGAATTTACTAAGACACACAGCATTTAATGCCCAATGTCATAAATAAAGGAACATAAAATAAATAAATAAATACAAATTCAGAGGTTACTAACATCAGGAGGTACACCATAGTGAATTGCTGCATTCACAAGAATTAAGGGATCTGTTTGTCCATGATGCTGTAATAAAATATGAACAAATAAGATAAGAGAAAAAAATAAAGTATAAATGCATCAATGGAACAAGGGGAAAAAACAAAACAAAAACATAGAGGAATACCTACTAATCCCATAGAGAAAAAATATATGTGGTGTTAGACTTAGTTTTGCCCATTTTCTCTCTTTTTTTTCCCTTCGAGCTGTATATCTCACCTGATGGAGACCCATTAGTTCTATGAGAAATAGTGTGAGAACAAGCATTGATGCTGTATTAGGTTACACTACTCGTCCTTCGAGAAAATCATTTGAGCCCAAAATACATTGTTCACTCAGAACTTCCTTTTTGAGGCTTTGTTTGATAAAGAAGTTTAAAAATATTAGACAATTTTTTTCTTGCAAGAACAAGAAAACAGAGTGTTTTGACAAAATGTTGGTATATTTTGTTAGATGGCAGAGTTTCATAATACTCTTTATTAGATTCTTAGAGAATCCATTTCCTTGGTGAGGGTTACAGTCTTATGCTCAGAAATTTATCATCTCACAATATCAATCCAATTTGCACTAAATTAAAATTTTATTCCAAAAATAGAAAATCGAAGTTTTTTCTGCTTCCAATGATTCGAGCGTCAAAAAAAAAAAAAAAGGATCAATTTTCTACAGTCCGTGTCTGGACTCTCTCCCAGGCTCAGGATCTGCCTTCAAATGCAACAAACAAATACGAAAATCTACTTTCGAATGCTTTTGAATCATAGACGTCCAAAAAAAACTAAATAAATTATAGGTTACATAGAAAAGACATTTTGTTCTAAATGTACTCACGGTGTACCTATGACACCAAAACCCAGATAGAACGTTTCTGCAAAGGAGTAGGAACTAGATCGCACGAGATGTCGCTTGGTTTTCCAAAACATCGCACTTTCCGTGTGGGAAACGTGTCATTTCTAGGAACAAGACACCCACAATCTTGAATTCCTAATCCTCAGAGAAAGCGCACCTGGACGACGTCGATGGTGGCGTCTTCGAGGCCGAACACTTGGAGGAATGCGTGGGCGAAGGCCTGACGATGGAGATGGTTGGAGGAGCTCCCAGTGCTGCGGATCAGAGTCCCATCGATGTCGAATGTCACCATTATTCGCCTTCGCTTTGGCGTTTCCCCCTGCGATTCCATCCTCCCCTCTCTCCCTCTCTCCGCGCGTGAGCAGAGTGGAAGGCGCTGCCACCTGCAATTTACATTGGCAACCCATAATAATTAGATATTGATAAACCACCGATTACTCCTCCCACCTCCTAACTATAACCACCGATTACTCCTCTCACCTCCTAACTATAAACTATAACCCTATAATGGGTGAAGTATAATGAGTCTTACAATATAATCAACATTATTACAAAGTTGATTATTTTTTTTATTATCATTTTAATCCTATAATATAAATTATAAAAATTAATAAACTAGGGTTCATTCTCATTCTTGATGCTTGATAG
>JBBPFQ010000126.1:1180282-1192824 GCA_037974815.1 Kaempferia elegans | reverse complement strand
TAGAAAGGAAAAATATAATTTAAAGGCAAGTTACCCTTGAATTCAATCTTTTTTTTTTTTTTTTACATTATTTAGTTTATATATATATATATATATATATATATATAAACTCAACACATCCCTGCAGACAGATGCAATCTTCACGCAGTCTCGATACTTTTGCTCTTTGTCGTATTGGTATACCCGATCCCCTGTCGCGTGGTCGGAAACAACGTGAACACCAGCGTCGACAGGACGGCGGTGCCCAGCGGCAGGTTCACCACCAGCTCCCGCATGTTCACCCCCGCAGCCGGGAACAAGCAGCTCTGTATCATTCCGTCGCTGAACGCCACCGTCAAGAACACCAGCACCCCCAAGGACGCGTGAACGTAGTCTGCCGCTCGCAGCCTGTATCGCCTCAAGTCGCCCAACGCCGCCTCCGCGCCTTCGCCGTCGCTGGCGTAGTTGAAGACGTAGAAACCGCCCCGCGTGGCGACGCCGTAGTAGAGCTTGCCGTCGCTTCCGGTGAAACTGTCGGTGAAGGAGAAGAAGGCGGCGGAGGCGGCCGAGCCGGCGATGAGGACGGCGGTGAGGACCCTGTTGGAGGTGTAGCAGGCGCCACGGTTGGCGAACGAGGGGGCGAGGGCTTGGAATGCGAGCACGGTGCCGGTAGGCAGAAGCTGGGACAGGTTGGCTATCACCGACAGCGTCTTGTTGCTCGCCGGCAACGCGGAGGAGCCCGAAGAAGGAGAGGCCGCCATGGACGGGGACTAACTTGGCGTGGCAGCGGACTTGCAGTGCGTTCGATTAATAGAGAAGTAAAATATTGGAAAATTTACCAGTTCAACTAAATAAAATATAAAATTACACAATTGGTAGCTGGTTTTGACTTTTGACCGATCTATTTCAAATTTAAATCCCGAACCTAAAGGATTGGACTGTTAAACAATATTTAGTTGTTGTAGCAATTATAATTTTATATTTACTATAATATATATTTAATTTGTTTTAAAATATGTATACTCATAGCAATTACTATATGAACTTTCCTATGCATTTAACATTTATATTATAATAGATAATAACTATAGCTACTATACCTTAGACTTATCCTATTTAACAATATTCACGTTGTTGTAGTAGCTATAAATCGTAGCTGCTACAACTTAAATTTACCTGGTTCAACAAATATCAAATTGTAATAACTATAAAAGTATAACTACTATAACACCTATGATGTAACAATTATGAATATGTAACTGCTACAATATTAGTAACCTCTATAATTTCATAGCTACTATAATATAAACTTATCATATTCATACAACTATCGATTAGTTCAGGATTCAATACGTGTAATAAAAAATAATAATATCAAATAATATATTTGAGAATAATTGTGTTATTTTTCATAGGAACAGATAGAGCAGTACATTTTTTTTATAAAAAAAAATGCAAAAGAGATACTCATGTCAGAATTCGAAAAAAAAACTAAACACGTTATCAACGTCCGGTTCAACACCCTGCTTCCAATTTTCCAATGTATATGACGCGAACAAGGAGGAATAGAATTATTATTATTATTTTAATATTAGGTAGATGCCTTCCCTAGCTAGTTCAAAGAGAAAAAAAATTGAGTCATTATTAATACTACAACAATTCAATTGGAATATACAATAACTACGTGTTGTTTTCATGCCGTCATGTATTTTGGGGGTAAATACAAATAAGAATTTGAGATAAGGGTGTGGGTGTCACTGCTGAGATAAGTGAGTGGTATTTGTAATTTTATATATGTGCGTCTAATTACTAATCCGAACGTATTCTAGTGATATAGATGATTACGTGAGGACACGTGTTTTCAAAGGAATTTATTCAAACACAGTTTCTAAAGGATTTTTCACAATTGAGAGCATCACGCAAGTGAAATTAGACGATGCGGCCCCCTATGGATCGAATTTCATTGGCCGAGCAAAGCATAAAGACAAGAAATCATTGTGACTAATGAATGAGTAATTAACTTTGATGGTGAAATGAGTAAGTTTTTTGTAATGTAAGCTAACGTATAACAAGGGTTGTTGGAAAAAGCTTTGGAGGTAAGAACATTAGGAATGATAATGAGTCGGATTCAGATCGAATTTTATACTCTCCATCCTCGTACCCAGTAGGGATTATATTTTCATCCTCATATCCTTTTATCTATACCCATTAAAGGATCAAATATTTTCTATATTAATAATTTTTTTCTTCTTTCCATCCAACTATCATTCTTCAAATATATATATATATATATATTAGAATTAACATCATATTAATGGATTTTAGAAAAAAAAATTCTTATATATATTATTGAATTGGGTATTCGGGTAGGAAATGGGCAGCCCTTCCATACTCCCTGCATTATCAGGTATATGATCTTCCATCAGTTTGGAAGAAATTATCAACCCTACTTGTAATTAAGTTCATCCCTGAATGATGTGCAAATTAATATTCATATTGAGAATGTCATTTCATATTTGATCTTTATACTCACCTATTTATGGGTGCAAATGTGTTGAGTTATACTAAGCTTAATCGAGTTCAAGTTTGTTCATTAAAAGTTGTGTAAATTGAGCAAAGGACACACCTAAATTTCCTAAATGCTTGAGCGCACACCATATTTCGAAAATTACCAAAGAGTGCATCTATGTCTCAAAATACGTTTTCGTCCACCCACTTCTTCGAGTTTGTTACCACCTAAACTATTGGCTGGTTATTACTAGAAGTGATGCCAATCGATTAGAAGTGATGCCAACTTAAAGCGGACTCCAATTGACTAGAAGTTGATGTCAGAAGTTTTGTACTGCTGGAGTCAAAGTGATGTCGTTCTATTGACTAGTTCACTCAAAATGACTGTAGTTGACTAAATGTAATTTCATTCGATTGGAAGTTACAATAACTCACTAGAAGTGACTCTAGTTGATTAGAAGTTATTTTGATCGATTGAATTTGATTCTAGTTCACTCATAGCTGTCGAAAATGAATATTATCATTCACAGGGAATCTAGAAGTGTATGGATACCTGTGCGACACAAATTAGAGACCTTTAATGCCATTGAACACTTCTATTGAAAAGTGTTTGATAATCGTATAAAGTTCAAAACTAAAAAAAAAATTATGCTTGTTTGACACAAGTTTGAGACCTCTAGGGTTGTTATATACTTTTAGCCAAAGGTGCTCATCGACTATCAATTAATCAATTGGAATCACATGGATTGATTGAGACCTATTACTCCTAGATTTCTTAGTCTCTTTCAAATTCTTGAGTGGGTGGGCCGTTAGCTTACATACTTACTCTACCACCTTTACTATTAGGAGTTTAGGATGTGTTTCATGTATCTATGCTACGGAAAAATGTTGACGATCTATCTCATGTGCAGAGCTTGACGGTACCTTTTTATCCAAATGCTACTTATGAGGAGCATTTAGTCCATATTTTGGAATTTCAGGAGCACCAACTAAGTAGCATTGCAAAATCACTCTAACCAATAGACTATTTGAGAGCGTGAGGAAGCTTAGTTGTAAATTCCAAGACTTTTGGTACTTAGATACAAAGAAGCAATTAAAAGAACACCGACTTAGTACTTTTTATATCTTTAGTAGTAGGGGCTCTATTTTAACTCCGTACATGTCATTTGCTTCGAGAATTGTATTCTTTCGATGCATGCATCCGAAATTGTATCACAAGTCCAAGTTTTCTAATTTATTGTAACATTTTTACGTTCTTAGCACTCATAATTCAATTTCCAACTATTATGTACTGCATGAATTTTTCTTCAGTAAGATAACAAATTTGAAAATGTTAGGTTGCTGACCATCCGTTATGACCACTTTCAAATTTACCCCAATGCACTAAAATTTTTATGGATTGGACCAATCATCCTAGGATGTTAGGCTAGCCAAAAAATAGCTATTCTCATTAATGGTAAATCACCTTTCATAGTTTGTCACTCCCAAATAGTTTGTGATTTAAGATAAAAGTATGAACCATTGGATTTTGTGTGAATGTTTCACAATACTATCATCATAAGGACTCTATTTTAGATTTTAATTATTTGAAAACCTAATCCTCCCTCCTCTTCTAGATAGCGTAGATCTCTCCGTGTCATTGGTAATTTCTTAGAGCGCCACAAGAAGACTCTACTCATCTCATTATTTTATCTACAACCGTGGTTGGTACAGGAAAGATGAATAACCAATAATATTCAATATCTTGTAGCATAGATCTGATCAATTCAATTTTCTTTTTTATAATCTAAGTGTCTGCGCCTTCGGTTCAACTAGTGTCGGAGGTGGATAGCTCCTCGCTCAACTACCAACATCCTAAATTTTTCATTCCATCGGAGGAAAATATCTTGCAGTGTGTCGTAGTTGCCCCCATGAGAAACTACTTAAGCACCTTACCGTTGCTCCATTGCTACGGGCTGATCAATTCAACTCTTTTCTGCATATGATAGTGCCTCCTTGCTCATGTATTAATGTATGTTGCAATTTTATTTATCTGGGGTATAGTATAGTGTATAACCTTGAGTTTGAGTTTGAGTTTGGTTGTTAGACACTCCTAAGAAATGAAATGATATAAACCCTTAACATGTTTGTGTTATAGCTCGGATATCCTTTCACTCTGAACTAATAATATATGTCGTGTAAATACTTGATTTCATCAAGTTGCTGATAATCCTGAAGTAGATTCAAAGTCGTGAATTAGGATGCTCACATACATAAGTAATAAATCATCTGTAAAAGTCAAATGGGTAACTTTGTCTGTATTTTGGATGATAGTTGAAATCTAACTCTTCTCAATGTCATTGGCCTAGAGAAGTATTCCAGATATTGTGTAAAAGAAAAGGTGATACTGGATCATCTTACCTAAATTCTCTTTCACCTTAGAAATAGCCATGAAAATATCGATTTTCACCCATTCATCTATTGCCACACATTGCATTATCCACGCTTTGAAGATTTTATTAACGTCTAAAGCACGACCCTATTTAAGAAATATCGTATTATATGTCTTTCTTAAGTCCACTTTGATCCTACATCTTGAATTCTTAATTCAAATGTGCGTGATTTTTTAGTTTCTTAAACTAAGTTTCTATTTTTATTTTTTGGTTTTCAAACAACTCTCTCGAATAACCTTCCTCCCATCCTATAGGAAAGGGAAGAAAAATATATCCTTTTCTCTCTAAAACTATAAAATATTTAAAAATTATAAGAATCCTACTTTTTATTAAAATACGAAATATTTTCTCCATTTATTTTAAAAAAAAAAGATAAATAACTCTGACCACACCTGGGCACGACCTAATTAAATTGGTCTAAAGCCTTCTCTGCATCATGCTAGGGCACAACAATATAACATAGTTAATCCTAAGCCATGCCTGATTTACAAGAAAATTTTGGAGCTTCTCAGACGGCGTTAGATTTGCACTGCACATTGACATCCTATGGTGCGTTGGTAAAAGATAAGACAAGCTCCCATGTAATGAGAGTTCGATTATTTTGCTAATACATTATATGAATGCATTTGTGCTTTTGGGATTTATCTAATCAAAATTTTTTGTGAGATTGGACTGACATCTCTTAGATTAATTAACTAAATTTTAAAAAAAAATCAAATACTTAGGAATGAGTATTGCCACCTTTTGAATGATGAGGAATTTTGATCCTAAAAAAAATCACTTCCACCTTTTTAGTCAATTTAACAGTCAATTATAAACTGATGTCGTAATTTAACTTTATTCCCATCATATATGAACGGACCCTGAGAGACACTATAAACATAATAACCTTTTATTACCAAAGAAAACATAATCTCTGTATTTGTGTACTTCTCAGGCCATAGCTGATATTAATGATTGAAGTCCGGCCAAAACATTATACATTTTTTTAAAACTAAAATGATGGCCCGTCACTCTGAAATAAAATAAATAAATAAGAAGTAAAGAGATCGATGAACAGTCATAAGATCAATATCTAAAGAGATCAATCACAAGATTCCATATCATGGGCCCACTGTTTCGGAAGCGCCATCGTCTTCCAACCATTTGTTGTCCTCTTGGATTCCATACAAACCGTTCATTCCAATGCTACAGCAACGACAATAATAGCATTTCTGAAAAAAGAAGAAACAATAACGACAATTGTGTTTTTTTTTTTACCGGGTATCTAAGCTGATTAATTTCAGATAGACCGTCTAAATCAGAATGTACTTGTGATTGTCTGTCCAAAATGGTTAAGTGTTTAGATTTGTTATCCCATACGAGATATTATAATTGAGATTCAAACTTTAAATATCTGATTAATTTATTATCCCGCTGTAGGACTTGAGCATCAAGGTTCGGGGGCCAAGAAGGACAATTGCTGAGTTATTGGAAGATATGATGAACGGGGTTTAATTTATCTAATGCTGTGCATGCATTGCAAATGTTGATGTCCCATCATCTCCCATTGTTAAATTATGCTGCTTCTCAGGTGGCTGCTCGACTCAACAGACGTGAGTGGCAAACACATCCTGTGGCTATATTCACCGCACATATCTAAATCAATATTCCAACAAAAATCCAACAACACTTTGCAACAGTAACAGCATGTTTTACGAGTTCCTATTGGTTTTGTTTAAGGAAGGGATTAGGAAAGGGACATTGGGCCAAAGCAATATAATGTAATCGTCTCCAGGTTCCTGCTTCTGCTGTTGCTGACTTAGAAAGACTAACCTTGGTGGGCGACTGCAAGCTCACCAGTATCACTATGTGAGGCTGGTGGTGTATGAATGGGAATCACTCACTTTCCAGACCTCTTTCACTTTGTCCAGCACCTCACTCATCCCATACCTGATACCTCTGGTTGTTCGCGTGACTGGGAGGTAGGGATAGAGAGGGGGAGAAAACGACAAAAATAAAAGGAAAAAGAAAGAGGGTGGAAATTGAAGACGGTCCCTTTCTCCTTGCTCTTTAATTAGCTCTCAATCTTGGCACGGTCACCCTGCAGCTCTCTGTCTCTCTTTCTTTACTATCTACCTGGTGATCTTTCAACTGAATCAGGAAGAGAAAAGGTCTATTTCTTTCCTCCATGATGTGCATCTCCTTTGAGGAAACTGATTCTTTGCAGCTCTATTGTTGCTACTGTGTTTAACCTTTATGAATCTCTTCAAAACATGTCGCATATTTGTTTTCTGGGCGTGTTTTCTTTCTTCAGAGTTTGATCTGTCTCCTCCTTCCTCTCTCTCGATGTTGCTGTAGTTGTTTTTAACTTTTTGTAGATATTAGTAGAATGGGCTTGTTAGACATGGGGTTTTCTGCTAACAATATCAACAACTTTACCTGCTCTTTTTAGGATGCTTTCGGAGAGAGAGAGAGATATACTTTTGTGCCTTTGTAGATGTTCTTGCAAATTATTATTATTATTATTATTATTATTTTTGATTTGCTTGATATACAAAATGAGCTCAAATAAATGATGAAATCATTTACTGGGCTTCATCAAGGTTTTAGGTCAAGTTAGTGTTCCCATCTTGGTGGTGGCTTGGTACAGGATGTGCTAAATATTTCTTACAGCTATATTTTTGCATCAACTTTCTGGAGTAAATGAATTAGATTCAAATCCATTTTGATCGTTGTAGAAAGCGAGCAGCTTTGGGTTGTAGCAGCATTTTAACAAAGTTGTGGCTTAATTGATGAGCAGTTGCTTGCATTTGCAGGTTCGAGCAAAAGTTGTAAGAGTGCTTGAGTAGCAACTCTTAGCCCAATTGGCATAAGGAAAAATCCTATTCACTGCTTCTTAATCCCTTGCTTGGCGAAATGGTTTCAAGATCATACACAAACCTCCTTGACCTTGCCTCTGGCAACTTCCCCACCTTTGGCCGGACAGGCAAAAAACTTCCCCGGGTGATGACTGTCGCGGGGGTCATCTCCGATCTCGATGATGAGAATTCAAATAGCATAGCCTCAGATGGACCCTCCTCCGTGTCCCAAGACCGAATGATCATAGTCGGCAATCAGCTCCCTATTCGTGCCCAACGGAGACATGATTCCAAGGGCTGGGACTTCAGCTGGGATGAGGATTCCCTACTCCTACAGCTCAAAGATGGTCTTGGAGAGGATGTCGAGGTTGTCTACATTGGTTGTTTGAGGGAGGAGATTGAACTGGATGAACAAGATGGAATCTCGCTGACCTTGCTCGAGAACTTTAAGTGTGTGCCTACGTTCCTTCCCCTGGATCTTTTTTCCAAGTTCTACCATGGGTTTTGCAAGCAACATCTTTGGCCCTTGTTCCACTACTTGCTCCCACTTTCCCCTGATCTCGGTGGCCGCTTCGATCGGAGCCTTTGGCAAGCATATGTTTCGGTCAACAAGATATTCGCAGACAAAATCATGGAAGTGATAAACCCAGACGACGACTTCGTTTGGGTCCATGATTATCATCTTATGGTGCTGCCAACGTTCCTGAGGAAGAGGTTTAACAGGGTCAAGCTTGGCTTCTTCCTCCATAGTCCATTTCCCTCTTCTGAGATTTACAGAACCCTTCCTGTGAGAGATGAACTCCTTAGAGCTCTTCTGAATGCGGATCTCATCGGCTTCCACACATTTGATTATGCAAGACATTTCCTTTCTTGCTGCAGTAGGATGCTTGGCATTGCGTATGAATCGAAACGGGGTTACATTGGGCTTGAGTACTATGGTAGAACCGTCAGCATCAAAATTCTTCCGGTTGGGGTTCATACTGGGCAAATCCAGTTAGTGCTAAGGTTTCCTGAGACTGAAGCTAGAGTGGCAGAGCTTAGAGATCAATTCAAAGATAGAATTGTGTTACTTGGAGTTGACGACATGGACATATTTAAAGGGATCAGCTTGAAGCTTTTGGCCATGGAGCAGTTGCTTATGCAGCACCCAGAGTGGAGGGGGAAGCTTGTTCTGGTTCAGATCGCGAACCCTGCAAGAGGTCGAGGAAAAGATGTCCAAGAGGTGCAGTCTGAGACCTATACAACCGCTAAAAGGATCAATGAGAGATTTGGAAGACCAGGTTACACGCCTGTTATTCTCATTGATAGCCCTCTGAAATTCTACGAGAAGATTGCTTATTATGTGATCGCGGAGTGTTGTCTGGTCACAGCAGTGAGGGATGGTATGAATCTAATACCATATGAGTATGTTATTTGCAGGCAAGGTAATCCGACTCTGGACAAGATATTGCAGTTTGATCCATCAGTACCCAAGAAAAGCATGCTAGTTGTCTCCGAATTTATCGGTTGTTCTCCATCTCTTAGCGGTGCTATTCGTGTCAACCCGTGGAACATAGACTCTGTGGCAGAAGCCATGGATTCAGCTTTGGTGATTCAAGAGTCAGAAAAACAATTGCGACATGAGAAACACTACAAGTATGTGATCACCCATGACGTTGGATACTGGGCAAATAGTTTCTTGCAAGACTTGCAAAGGGCATGCCGTGACCACATTATGAGGAGGTGTTGGGCTGTAGGTTTTGGGTTGAGTTTCAGGGTCATCGTGCTCGATTACACCTTCAGAAAGCTTTCGGTCGATCACATTGTTTCTGCTTACAGGAGAACTAGTTCCCGAGCCATTCTCTTGGATTATGATGGCACCATAATGCCACAGACATCGATCAATAAGACTCCAACTCGGGAGGCTATCAATATATTGAAGAGCCTGTGCAATGACTCCAAAAATGTGGTTTTTCTCGTCAGTGGAAGAGAAAAGAAAACCCTGGGCGAGTGGTTTTCTTCATGCGACAAACTAGTAATTGCCGCAGAGCATGGCTACTTCCTGAGGTATAAGAGCAGATTACAGCTTCAGTTTACTTTATCTAGTTTTCAAGCATTTAATGCAGTCCAAAATGTTTGATATCTGTTGTTCCTTTCTATAATAAACACAGTTGAAGATACTAATAGTTAGACTTTAAATTGAACCATGTTTCTCTAGTGATTGATGATGTTTATTAATATTACATGGACATGAACTACATTAACAGTACATCTTTACTCTCCCTAAATCAGATGCATCAACTTAACAAGATGAATGTCGAAATGCCTATATTCTTCATTTTCCCCCTCTTTTTTGCTGAGGTTTTTGATGTTTGTGTTATAAGTGTATCATCCAGACTGTATCAACTTACTCTTTTTCAGGGAGAAGTCTGATTTAGAATGGGAAACATGTGTTTCTGTAGCTGACTTTGAATGGAAGCAGATAGCTGAGCCTATAATGCAGTCATACTCTGAAGCAACCGATGGCTCATACATTGAGACCAGGGAAAGCGCACTTGTCTGGCACTATCAGGATGCAGATCGAGATTTCGGGTCATGCCAGGCCAAGGAGCTTCTTGATCATCTAGAGAGTGTCCTTACTAATGAGCCAGTTTCCGTGAAGAGTGGCCAACACATTGTAGAAGTCAAGCCACAGGTTCGACAATTAACTAAAACAGTCCTAGTATTCAACTAGATCCTTCATTGTTCGTTTAGTGACTATTATGAACTGTAGGTTCGACAATTTGATGATATTTCTGTCAATAGAATTCACATTGCATCTTTAACTCTGCGTAAATGATTGGCAGGGTGTTTCGAAGGGCTGGGTGGCTGAGCGACTTCTTTCAATGGCGCGCCAAAGGGACAAGCTTCCAGATTTTGTTCTATGTATAGGTGATGATCGATCCGATGAGGACATGTTTGAAGTGATAATGAGCGCAAAGTCAGGACCAAATTTGTCACCTATCGCAGAGGTATTTGCCTGCACAGTTGGGCAGAAACCAAGCAAAGCTAAGTACTTTCTGGAGGACACAACAGAGATTGTTAGAATGTTGCAGGGCCTCGCTTCAGCGGCATCCGATACTCCTCAAACTCTGCCTGAGTAACTCGTTCAAATGCAG
The DNA here is from genome assembly GCA_037974815.1 of Kaempferia elegans. Taxonomy (NCBI): domain Eukaryota; kingdom Viridiplantae; phylum Streptophyta; class Magnoliopsida; order Zingiberales; family Zingiberaceae; genus Kaempferia; species Kaempferia elegans. The sequence continues at coordinate 1,181,928 of JBBPFQ010000126.1, read as the reverse complement.
CTAGTTGTTGTTTTTAATGCCCTAATATGGTGAATGATCACTTATTTTTTTTTTTTCCTTAGCTTATGATGTAGATATGTATGCTTATCAGCTATATGGTTTGGTGCCATCTCCTAATAATGGCCTATTTTGAACATTTCTGTATGGCTTGAAGGAGCCATTTGCTCTTGCAAACATAGTTTTCAATTGGTCATATAGGAGGATTTGTGTTTTAAAAAGTTATAACTTTTTAACTTAGATTGAGTCATGGAAGGACATATAATATATTAAATCAAAGTTTTTTAAAAAAACTATAATTGATTATGCAGTGTAACTTATAACGGTTCAGTCTTTGATAAAAATTCATTTAAAACCACACTGTTGTATAGTTGATGTGAGAGGATTGTTTATTTTTTTAAAAAAATAATTTTATTCAGTTAAACTTGGAGATAATGTCTCTGCATCTGACAATTTCTTTTGTCCACTTTGTAAAAATCAATTTTGAGAATAATCATTATTTTAACCTACGTCACATCTAAGCAAATTCAATACAATAGCGTATTAAATGAGTTTGTATAGCATATCAAATGGAGCCTAGTAATTCAAACAAGTCTACCTCGAAGATTAATTAAGTGAAAAAATAGAACTCGAGAATCGAGATAGTGTGAGCACTTTTAAATTTATTTGAATGATCAATGAATTTTTTTTTTTAGAAATTAGACTCGTTATTCCTGAGATTAATTGGTTAAAAGGCCGAATATACAGTAATAGTTAAAAAAAATAATTAAAGAAATAATTTACAAAGAGAAAAAAAATTCAAGAAACCTTCAAGAAAAGACACATGAAGTGATGGAGTCCAAAAAAATGAAATAGTGGCCTCCATCATTATATGTCTTTTTTTAAGGGTTTTTTTGAATTATTTCTTGAATGTATTATTGCTCAAAAGATTAATCAAGTGAAGCAAATCAAAACACTTGAATTATTAACAAAAAACATATGCAATTAAATATTGGTACTCCACCGGACATGGTCACGTGCCATGTGACAATCACTTCAAATTATATCTATCACCTGCGGAGGCATTAGCTTCTACGTTTTTGCTATATGATGTTTCATGAATATGTAGCTAGGGCATTGCTACCGTCTTTTCGAAGCTAGCTAGTAAAACAACGGATCAGGTCCCAACTAGATTTGATAATTAAGTTGATGAGACATTTTGCTAGGTGGCCCTGCAACGACAATGATGTTTCAGCAGTTCTCAAGTATATATATATCCACGGTAGACAAGTGATCCGAAGCCTGAAAAAAGCTGGGGCTATGGCTCAAGTGGTCCGTCCTTGCCAGATGAGGCCCGTTGAAAGGGAATAACAACAAAGAATCTTGACCAAGATGTATCCGAACCAAAACCCCAAATTATCAAAATCTGAAAGAAAAAAAAAATATTTAAATTTTTTAACTGTATAATGTAATGTAATATGGATTACAAAAGTTAATAAACTTTTATAATCTGAATTACAAAATAAATACCATGCAACCTAGATTGCATTCTAATCCAAAATTTAATATGCCAAAAAGTACCCCCTGACTTATCTCATCAAAGTACGTGCTCAATAAATTCTGCGACATCACCTCCCTCAATGGAGGTTGGTCGGCCGCCGGCGGTCGTC
>JBBPFQ010000126.1:980952-992139 GCA_037974815.1 Kaempferia elegans | reverse complement strand
GGTAAAGACAAATGACTCGCGGTAAAGACACACCAAATTCGTTGATAGCTGATCACTTGCTAAAAGTGACTTCATAGGACGTGTAGGCGACCTGAGGCTCATGTCGCAGGGAGAGATTGACAGAGATCACTTGGAGCTACTGATGACTCCTAGACACATGACAGTGACACATGACATGGAGGGTGTGGGGCATCCACTGACAGAGGGCACAGGGCAGAGTGCGGACAGTGCGGATGATGAGATCATAAGGTGGAGGCACGGACAGTATGGACACAGACCATGGGCGATGCTGATTGTATCCTCAGCTTAGTATGTTGCACTGAGGATGGGCATGCAATCAACATGTGGAGAGGAGACAATGATAGTTGGTATACGAGTGAGCACATATACATGATCATGATTCCCCTTCCAGATCTGACAGTTCGTCAGACATAACATAAGGAGTTCCAGGATCACTTTTGTATGATTGTGCATTTTGATGATATATATTTACCCTTTCATAAAAAAAAAACAAAATTAGTAGTCACTATAATCCCTCCCTTTTATACCGGGACATCTTCCAAAATCCCCAAAGGATAACAATAAGAGTGGTCTGTCAACTGTAAGATCATAGTAGTAAGCATGAGGTCTCCTAAACTTAGTCTTTTGCACATGGAGAATAATGACATTAAACTAACACTAGCTCCCAAATCATAGAAAGCTTTGTTTATTTTTTTTTTCTTTGATCAAGCAGGGAATGGAGAAACTTCATGTATTTTTTAATTTCGAAGGGTGCTCATTTTGAATTATAGCACTATATTCTTCGTTAGTGCAACAGTTTAATGATTTTCCTTCCTCTTGTGTGACATGATTTCTATCATAAATTTGACAAATTGTGACCTTTGGTGTTTAATGTCTAGTAAAGGCACCTCTACACAAATTTTTTTCATCATTTCTAAAAATTTGCCAAATTCTTCATTTTGCTTCACCTTAGCTAATCTTTAGGGAAATGGGATTGGTGGTTGATAAGTCTGAATTGGAGGCTTCAACAAAGGATCTTCTTTTAACTCCTTAGGTTCACTTAAATCCTCTACCACTTTGGGTGCTCCTTGTAAATAATCCTCATCTTCGGCAAAACCTTTTGGCTCATCTCTCATCTTTCCCTTTAAATCTTTAGCATCTTCCCACTCCTAAGATTCACCGCATTATATCGGATTCACTTTTGGCTGTCCCTGAAATATACCAGGGGTTCTTGCCAGTTGCCACTGAATTTTCCACTTGGACCATTTGAGTCTAGCATCTCTATGTGATTTGCTAATGTGTCATCGGAAGCTTTCAACTCTTTGATCATGACCTTGTGATTAGAGTGTTGTTGGCAAAATTTATCGTTAGCTTTAAATTGAGTTGCAATAAATTGCTTCATCATTTTTTCTAAACTTGATTTTTGTGGTTGAGCCTCTAAATTCTGCCCATACCCTCCTTGGCTTGGGAATTGCCATTGGTTGTTTTAATAAAAGAAGTTGGAGTGATTCTTCCATCCTGGGTTATATGTATTAGAATAGAGATTGTTTGTCATTTGGTTGAAATTGTTGATTACATCAACATGCTCCACTTGGTTGCCTTGAATGAATGCCAGCACTGAACAATTTTCCCTTTTATGCCTAGATTTTTCATAAACCTTGCAAGAAGCAACAATAACATTTGAATGATTTATATTTATTGTATCTAGCCGCTTGCTCATTGCATCTAAATGGGCCACCATCAAATCCACTTGATTCACTTGATGTATCCTTGGGCCTTGAGTTGAAGTACTCCTCTCATTGACCTATTGATGTTGGTTAAAGACTACACTTTCTATAATTTCCTCAGCCTCATCAAGTGTTTTGTTCATAATGGTTCCTCCAACAGCTGAGTCCAAAGACACCTTCACAGGATAGGAGATTCCATTGTAAAAGATATGTATAACTAGCCATCTCTCAAGCCCACGGTTGGAGCATTGCCGCAAATGACTCAACCATTGCCGCAAATGACTTGTAACGATCCCAAGACTCAAATAGAGACTCCTCGTCCTTTTGCATAAAATTAGTGATTAGATGTCTCATATGGGATGTCTTGCTTGGCGGATTGAATTTACTCAAAAACCTCAATACACATTGATCCTATGTGGATATGCACTCGTGAGAAAGTGATGATAGCTACAACTTGGCTTTGTCTCTCAACAAGAACTGGAACGACAAAGACTAATTGTATCCACAAAGGCTTCATTTTGCTTTAGAGTACCACAAATCTCTAGAAAATTTTCCAGATGCAAATTGGGATCTTCCATTGGGGCTCCACTGAATTGGGATTGTTAAGCTATACGGATTAGAACCGGCTTGAGTTCAAAATTATTTGCCTCTATAGTGGACTTAGCAATGCTTGATCTAAACCTTCTTATATTGGATGATGCGTAGTAATCAAGAGGTTTGTTGTTAATGGCCATGAGCAAGTTAGGAATGTTTGGATCTTAGTTATGCTCCATTGCTTGATTCTCTCTTAACCTTCGATGGTACGTGCGATCAATTTCCGGATCAAAAGGTTGCAAATCTATTGACTTTGAAGTTCTATGCATAAACAAGTGTGATTCCTGAAAATATAAAACAAAGGAACAAGTGACAAGTCCCAACAATATGCAAACAATGAATTAAAAAAATGGAATAGTCTAATCCAATCAATCTGAATTTCAGCTAATATCAATCTAAGTCGGTCTTCGACAGCGACGCTAAAAGCTTGATGTGATCAAACCTCAAGTTCTCGACCGTGCACTTGCGGTTTGATCACATCAAACTGCAAGCTTGATAAAGATCGAATCCATGGGGACTGGTGACTAAATACCAACTTACTAAGCAGATTTGTCCATACCTAATCAAAGATGTGGAGTGTCACGAATATAGAATACAGTAGCTAAAATGAAAAGAGAAAAGAGAGAAAAAGGCAGCTAGCTCAGACAGACAGTAAAGGCAGTAGTGGTCACACTCAAACAGTGGCAATGCAGTAAATAAACTATAGCAAAGCAGATAGTGATGCAGTCAGAGAGAGCGATTCTAGGACTTCGGTTTCGCTTCTATACAAGCAAACACTTATCTATGTTTGAATTCCTATCCTCAATGTTGACTTGTGTAGGTAGACTATCCTATGTAATCGGTGCAAACTTTTGGAACTACACTTGTATACTAATCGCAACTATCAACAAGTAAACACTTAGAGATCAGCGATGAAGGCTGAAAGAAAAGGAAAAGAAACCCGGGAAAAACCTAGGGCTTTGATACTACGTGGAAAAAGTTGATTTCTCTTCTACACCCTTCCGAATGGGAATACACAGTATTATATACAAAACTACAATAGATAAAATAGGAACCAGGAGAGAGAATAGGAAACTAATTTATTCCTAAATATAGGATATCTTTCTAACTACCCCTTAATTTAAGGGAATTCCTAAGCTGTTTATTTCTACTCTGTACAGCTGTTTACAACTACAAGTTTTGTATTACATTTCCAATTAGATTGATTCTATGTGGTCAATACTTCGAGTTTTTGAAATGCCAGATACTAATATCCATAGTATCTTGACAACCATGACCTCATTAATATATAAATTAGTAAAAAAATACATGAAGCATTAACCTATATTTCTAAAACTATGAATGAACACATTGTAATTCCTCCATGATAAACCACAATTGTTCAGTCAAAACATGTTGATTGGTTCTCTAATCTCATCTCTTTTATGTCTCATCATGTATTCTCCTGCACGATTCTTAGATGAATAATAAGTAAATCATTGAAAGCAACAAGGTATCATCATGGATTTGCAATCAATGGGGGATAGTTTTATTTGAACCACATTTCTCTTTTTGCATCACCTGGAAAGATCAAATTTACTTCTAGTTCTTTCTTAGAGGCTACACTTCTCCCTCAATCATTTTCATCAAACCATTGATATATTTGACTTTGATCAACATATCACTTTAAACACTAGTTGAGTTCCTTATTTTTGGCTACATACAACCTTCAATCTGCTTTACTATATCTAATTATCTATTATATTACCATCCAAAACCTCCAACTAGGGTTTCGTTGCCATCCAAATCCTACCCAAATATATTGGATCATTGCTTAAAATTTGTGTCTCTAACTATATTTAGACCACTGTCCAAACTCCTCTCTTTTGTTATCACGTGCACAACAATGCTCTCTTGAAAACTCCTCTTCTTCCCTCCTTAAGGACCTAGCAATCTCCTAAGGGGATAGACTAAATCACAAAATGTCCATCTCACAACTCTCAGTGATCTATTGAAAATCTCTAAAAGCCCCTCTCACTTTTTTATTAGTTCAGATTGAATAAGCCTCAAATAGCATGGGATTCGACAACCAATTAATCAGTGAGCACAATATCTGATCTTTGCTTGATTGACACACGGACTGGTCAAGTTGATGGACAATTTTCATCCTTTTTTTTTTCTTGTTTTCTCCTCTTTAATTCTTGGTTTTTCATGATGTCACTCAGTACTCAACCTAAACCTTACATTGGGGCCTTAGTACAACTGTAATCATGACATAGATATTCATGGATCAAAACACAAAATTGAAACACATGATAATAATATATCAAAACTTAGAACAACCAATGTATTCAAACAAAATGGATTAGGATCCTTCCGGTAGCATGTTTCTCCCCTTTGTATTGTACCGTTTATTATTAGTTCTCTATTTCTTATTAGGAGTATTTGAAAAGTTTTATGGAGTTTGAGAAAATATTGGACATAACATAGTATAAGATATGTTTTTGAATCTAAATTTCAACATGAAAAACTCAGCAATGTTCCACAGGTTGGTCCTTACTCTTGGTTTTGAGATTTTTTGATGTTTATGCCTGAGATGATCATTACTTCTAGTTTTTTTTTTAACATTATCAATGCTTGTTGTGTAGAGTTTTTTTTGTCAGTTATACAAGTTTGCATTGTTTATTGTCTTTGGGTGTGAAGGCTTCTCGTCATTAATAGATGAAATGCATTACTTAATTAAAGGAATGCTATTTATAATTGTAGGTTGTTGTTCATAATGTGCACATACGACGAGGGCTTTTAATGCTTGTCCCAGAAATTTTTACCGTGCTTGGGGGGCTAGTTGAGAATTTAGATGCAGCAAGGAAGAGGCTTGTTGCTGAAGTAAATAAACCGCCACGAGGCAAAAGGTACTATGCTTTATTTTCTCATTTTGTGCTTCCTATCTTTGAGGATACTGTTCATGGTTGATGTGCCATCATGGACACAATCCATTAATCCGTCCTAAATTGTCATGGGAGGGTGTGTGTTGGGGGGGGGGTGGCGGGATTGTATTGGTGTAGAATACTAAGATAAATCTTTATGCTGATTGAGTGAACATTTCCTCAAATGTTTGGTTAAAAATATTCCTAACAAATATAGGATGACTAATTGATATCGACAAGAAGCTTGGTAATACATAGTAATTTTATAATTTCTCTTTATCACTTGTGATCATCTTGGAGCACAAAAATGCTATTTCACCTCACTAACTTACACAGGAAGCGTGGTAATATATGTCCATTGTCTACAAGGGCTTGTCTTGCAGCATGGCCCTCCAACAATGATTTAGGTGCACCAGCAAAGTCAACAACACTAAATTCACAAGTATTGGATCAAGGTACTTTTTTCACTTTATACCAAAGTGCATTGTCTAAAAGTAATTTAATTTTTGGTGATTTATCGTTTTACTATTGTTTTGCATAGCAATTCTATTACATATAATGTTTGGAAAAATGCATTTAGAAAGCATTCAATTAATGAGGAATTTCTCACAATACTTAAACTCTCGACTCTAGAGTGAAAATGACATGACTCAAACCCAAAACAAAAGGTGTAGTAGCACATTTATGGACTCTACTAGGAAACATAGACCAAGTATGTTTTCCTAATAAATATAACTTATACTCAAGACAATTAAAGACTAGAAGCACTAAAAACTATTTTTTAAACTTTATAGACTAGCTTGATCAGGAGAATTATAAATCTAGAGATAGATAGGGCCGCTAAAAGATCCAAAGACGGTAATGACATGCCCAATTAATATTTAATATGATCTATGAAACTCATAGACCCATTAGCTCTTCTAACATTGGTAGGATATGGTAAGAGGAAAAGATGTTACCAAAATTATGCTCAATGGCCACTATATGTAGTTGGTTGAGATAAGGCACTGATATAACTCAATACGAACTTTAATAGTGGAATCAAATGCAAAGTATATATGGGTTGATGGATTGTCCCACTAAGTAATGTGTGACTCAGCTACATGAGTTACATGTAAAGGATGGCCGGTGGGTAGCCATAAAGAGAGTAGTAGTTTCCCACAGTTAGAGGACTTGAGCATGGCCTATAGATCAGCATGGCTGCTGCTACCTCGCTTGACAACCTTCTTCATCACCATGTGATCCTCTAGATGGCAATCAAATTGCCCAAGTGAGTTAGTCTATCATAGGTGAAAGGATGACAAAGTGCAGTAAAAGCCTAACTTCCACATCTGCATGTTCTACAAGAGTGGAGTGAAAGAGCCTACTGTTTCTAATTCAAACTGGACAGCATAAAGGAAAATAAATGTAAGAAGTTTATCCAAGTAATCTTGCATAACATCTGAGTGATCTGAATGATGTTTCTGAAATCAAAACTCTCTAATCGTTCACTAAAATTGGTTATCTTGGCGATTGATTTCCACAACTAAAAAGATATAATCACAACATAAGTCCGAAATGACTTGTATAGGACCAAGATTTATAGCAGGAGAAAGATGCTAATGTGGCTGAGATCAATAGACTATCAAAGGAGAGCAACTAATTGATGATCAATTTGCTCCCACAAGGTTTTGGTGAATCTTTGTAGCTTGGGTGGTAAGGTGTTCCGACTAACATTGCCCAGTGAACTAATTTCAAACTTGAATTGTTGTAGGTTTGTAGCCCACAAAGCATATTGCTTTTCTCATTCAACTTTTCCATGGCCATTGTCATGGATCTAAAAAGACTTAAGAACCAATGGTAGGGGATAATTGAGAACTAGTAGATGAATATGATATTCTATATTGATGATAGCTTTTGATCACCGAGTAGAGCAATGCTATTTGACTTTGAAAGAGAAGAAACAAAGATTTACTTTCTAAAACAATATATGCTGCCCAAAAAGAGAGGAAGAATGCGGGATCTAACAATGAACTCACTGAAAAGAATGTATTGGGTACATAGAGATGGGGTTGCAAGAGACGATGTAGTTATCTATGTTTGTGTAGGAACTTCACAGAATTGTCATGCGGTGAGGGTGGTGCACGAGGAGATGTCCGTGAGGAAGGGACAATGCACCAGGAAGGCAGTCACTAAGAGGTCTATATGCAGGCACAACAAGAGATGCTGTGTAGAGTTATGAGCGCTTGATGGAGTCATGGAGAGAGAGGTCTGGTTGTAGAATAAGTTATGAGCATCGAGTTGTTGGCGTCATGATTAGGTGGGTGTCATGTGCTTTTGATTGCAGGTGAATGCCCCTATTTCACATAGGGAGGTTGTGAGGTAGAGCTGACGTGGATTGAGTCGTCATCAAAGCTTGATTGCGGAGGGGATAGAGTTGCATATTATCATAATGGCAGCTATATGGTATTTGCAATTAGGTCCCTAAAAACTTTGGGCAAATGCAAATCTCAGAGAAAAAGTGATTCTTAAACATTTGACATGCCTGTCTTCATCTCTGGTATATGCATTTGAATGCTTGTAATGATTTCACCCATTTTTCTGCACAATATTGATACTGACCTGGTTGTTTGTCTAATTTATGCTTTTCGCTTTTCTACAACCAACCCTGATTGAGGTTGTGTACATATTATGTCAAATCTGTTAGAAGTTGGAATCTCAAAAGCCACTAATACACAAGCATACAACTTGATAATTGGATTCACCTGATAAGAATTTTCTTAGTCAATGCATATATTACTTGAAGGGGAGCCTTAGTGCAATGACAAAGTTGTTGTGTTACCAGGTGGTCATGGGTTAGAGTCGCAGAAACAACCTTTTGCGATGTAGGTTCAGGCTGCGAACAATAGATTCTTTCTCAGGACCCCACATTGGTGGGAGCTGTGTGCCGGGCTACCCTTTTAATGCATTATATTACTTGTTCATAAATTTAACATTGGAGTATATATATAAAAGAAAAAGAAAGACTACACGAGTTGCATCATATTTCTGTTCTTTGCTCAACTGTGCTAAATAATTTGTAAATTTCTCAACTTGTCTTCTCAAATTAGTTGCACAAGTTTCCTTATAAGTTTTCTTATATGCTTTAACATTTTCTATTCTTAGTACTTACACATGTCATCATCACGTAATGAAAATATATCCCAGTGTAGTACTTTACCTATCATCCTAATATTTCATGGATATTGTAACACAATCCAAAGTTTTCCCTCTCTATCTAATGTGCAATCACTTTGTAGGTGCTAATTTGGCTAGTGCTGGGATAGTCACTGCACGTACCACAATCCCAGAATTTGTTGAACTGGGTACTGCAATTCAAGATGATCCCTGTATTGTGAGACACAGCAATGAAGTAGTTGCTGCTCAGAGTGCTAGGATCCCTCTGAGAGAAGAATACTCTGCTCATATTGAAGAAAATATTACCGAGGGAGCTGCATGCCATGGAAACAGACCGGACATGCTGTCTAATTCAACCTTTAATCCTCTCTCTGCCACGGAGCATGTCCATTCTTCAGATGTGGAAGATTCAGTTGAAATAGAACATCCCTTGATTCAAAGTGGCCTGGATTCAATCCCTTTCACATATCTGGCTTGTTTATTTGCTAAATGGACCACAGAGAAAGACAACATACCACAGATTCACAGGAGGATTAAGGTCACTTTTTTTATTCTCATTCGTTATTTCAAACTTTTGTTGAAGCCCTTTGATTTGTATTTTTATTTATTTTTTTTAAACAAGGCTTGTTTTCTTTCTTTAATTTTGTCAGCATTTGCTTCAGTGCAGATACCCTTTTTCATGCTTTATAATACACATTTATATTGATTTGTTGCAAGTGTAATACTTAGAATATCTGTTGTTTCTACAATCAAAGCAGTTGAAAAATTGTTTTCATGGAAAGACTACACTGTAACACGAGATTAGAAAAGAAATATTAATATACTTGAAATACTTCTGATGATTGTTGTGACAGAATCTTAACATGCTATGAGGAAATGCTTTCTTGCTAGCCCACATGGACAAATTTATGTTGTGCATAATATAGTCATGACATTAAGGATTCGATAACGAAAACTCACTGTTTGCTTCAATCTTTGATGTGAATGGAAGAATGGAAGCACTTTGTCTAGCTCACAGATTCTGAGATAGTAATTTTCTGTTAATTTGATGGAGTCATTAAACATTGACTCACTTTTTCCTAAGTTTCTACCTATTGAATTAGCAGTTAATTCTTTTAACTTGTAGATTGAACTATTACTGTTAATTTTTTGCAGTGTTTCTACCTATTGAATTAGCAGTTAATTCTTTAACGTGTAGATTGAACTATTACTGTTAATTTTTTGCAGTGTTTTTTGACTGGTGTGAAAGGATTTCAATTCAAAGAAAGGAGAACATATGAACTCAGTGTTTATGTGGATGATGGTAGTCTAATATCAGAGGTCCTCATTGATCACAAAGTAAGTTCTTTCTTGCTTTTGATTGATATTGCCTTTTTTTCCCCAATTTTTTGTTCATTGTTGATCATCTGTGATAGAAGTTTACCTTTTCTTCCTCAGGTTGTACAGAATGGTATAGGCCATTCTCCAGAAGAAGTAACTGCTGCTCTTTCTTCCACAGAAAAAAAAATAGTTGCTGATATGAGGGAGACAATGAAAAAGTTCCAGCTTTTCTTGGCCAAGTTTGAGGTAGTTCTATTTTGTGACAATTTGAACCTTATATTTTCTCATGTTTTATACTTTTTGCTTTACATATTCTGTAAATTTGCTACCCTTTCAATCAACAATTGGCAAGCTCCTGTGGAGATCCTCTTCCCTCTGGTTTTGATGCAACCTTTTTTGAAAAAAAAAATATTTTTATTGGCCAGGTTATCTCTTCCTCATGTCATATTGATGTAACATGTGTCAGAAATCCTTGCCTCCACAGATGGAAAATCTCATGCAAGATAAACTGGGGATATTATTATAAAAAGTGAATATTACATAAGATGACAAGGATATCTATATAGACTCGATCTTAAGACTTAGTAAACAATGACTTATATTCATTTTACTACCAATTTAAATAACAAAATTGTAATTTAAAAATTTTAAATTTATTTCCCTTTTATGCTTCATTCTCCCCCACCAAGAGGAGTTCGACATCGTTGAGCAGGAGAAGAGACGCTTTGTGACGCAAAACATAGGCGCATAATGGTGGAGCTTCTGTATATGGATCAAGTGGCTATTGTTTTATAGCTTTAAGTAACTTCGTGGCACAGTGTCAAAGCTCATCTTTATTCTTTAGTAATCCAAGCGCCATTAATCTATGGAAGTCCTTTCCAATACACTAAGTGACCATGAATACTGCCATGTGGTGCTATCACCGTCTAAGTGCCTATAATGCGTGTGATCTGAGACTGAGAGGTGGGTGGTACCGTAGATAGAAGTGCAGGAACTGGTACTATAGAAGCATGACCTATAGGCAAATCTATAAACAAGGAGGAAGGCTTGAATATCTCTTAATGAGATAGGAAGTATTCAACATTGAAAATTAGGCTAATGTTTAAGTTAGTAGGTTAGCAAGAAACTATTTTTTTCAGAATTTAGAAGGGATAGAAGGAGTGAACTTGAATCTTCTTGCAGGAGTTTTGAGGCAAACTTTCGGAGTGATTATAGAGAAACGTATATTCCCCTTTATTATACTAAAATTTATAGTGTGCATCAGTTACAATTTTATAAGCTTCACTATTTAGTGCAATCTTCCTGCTGACATTATTATGAAAATCTAATATGCTCACCAAATTTCTCTGTTAACTTAGATGAATAGAAAGTGTCACTTAACAACTTCAATCTATTCATTACCCATGAGCTCAAGGCAGATGAATACCTGAGCTAAGTTCCAAATAACTTTAGTTTTCTAAAAATTGTTGATAACCCATGCAATT
>JBBPFQ010000126.1:961625-975548 GCA_037974815.1 Kaempferia elegans | reverse complement strand
CTTTCTCCCTTCACTCTTTTTCCTTAAGCCTTTAAACAAGAAACATTGTAGCAGATAATTTTTTTTTAAAAAAAAGACATTATTATTATTATTATTATTATTATTATTATTATTATTATTATTATTATTATTGTCTAACTTAATTTGGCTGGATAACGGAACCCGTGGTCCAAGTTTGACCCACAGAAACCCAAGGAATGCCTGCAAGAGTTGACATCACTTGCTTGCTTCAGTGGGCAACGCACCCATTAGGTACTCGTTTGCTGTCAAGCACAAGAAACAAAAAAACAACCAGAGAGTTATTTCCAAAGCAGAGGCCGCACAGGAACTCTACGACGAAGTAGCTCTCCACGAACCTCCACCATTTCTTTCCTTTCCGACGGCTCCTCCATGGCTTCCTGCTAAAACCTACAGCAAACATTCTCTCAAACACATGGTGGGCCTCCTCAGTTTGCTTCCGATTCTTCTCCAGATAAACCAAATTAATTGCAAGCAAGAAAGCAAGCACGTCAAGAGTTAGACTATTCCAAAAACGCAATAATCGTATCTTTTTGACTCCCTCCCGCTTGCTCCCACCCACAGCAAAAAGCCAAGGGCCCCCTTCTTTGCAACCTGAACACGCAAACACGTAATTGACCAGCTTAAAGGATTGCTTTTCATTATCATTTATCAATGGCTGTCGTGTGATCAGAAGAAACAACGCCTGTTTCACAAGGGAACTGCCGCAGTAATTAAATTATGGTTTATTTTTATTTTTTTAACTCTAATTCATTAAAGAGGCACAAATGGTAGTGAAAAACGTGCTTTAAAATAAATGGCCAAATTTTCAATAAATATACTAAACGCTAGCTGAGTGGCGGACCACCACTAAATTCGCCCGAGGTCGTGCCGAGAGCAACTTGCTCCCGGATACGGCCCATTGAGTTTGCTTCTGCAACTTGCTTTGCTCCCAGAACAAGAACCAGAAGCAAATCTGCATTTTCCTTTTGCGGGTAAGAAAGAAGAGTTTGAAAACTCTCGGTGATGCGATACGATCGCCTCATGACAATCCTTGTTTGTTTCAGCTGGGTCAACGGTTTGATTCCACTTCACGCCACATAGACGTCCCCCTCTCCCTCCCTTCCCCTCTCTCTCTCTCTCTCTGTGTGTGCTATATATAATAAATCCCCCCTCTGCTCCTCTCACCCACCCTCCCCTCTGCCCCCGCCTCTCTCTCTCTCTCTTTAATTGCGACGCTTCAGCTTGACTGGTGCTCCATGACCGTTCAGCTTAGAGCAGCTGTATAGGTAGAGCAGACATCTCCTGTAGCTTCTGTTGCTGCTTGCCCTCTTTGTGTTTCATTGAAACAGAAAGATGGAGAGGAAAACAGGCATACTGAAGCTGCCTCCTGGGTTCAGATTCCACCCCACTGATGAAGAGCTGGTGGTGCAGTACCTGAAGAGGAAGGTCTTCTCCTGCCCGTTGCCTTCCTCCATCATTCGTGATATCAATCTCGCAAAGTTTGACCCCTGGGATTTACCAGGTCAGTCTCCTCCATGTAAAACAATAAATCATGCATCTTCCATGTGACGGCCGTGTTAACTCGTGATGTACGTATCGTAATTCTGGTTGGCAGGTGGATGTGAAGAGGAGAGGTACTTCTTCAATCTGAAGGAGGCGAAATACTCGACTGGCAGCCGGTCGAACCGAGCGGCCGGATCGGGTTACTGGAAGGCCACCGGCAAGGAAAAACCGATCAAGTCCGCTAGCTTCGGCCAGGTGGTCGGGATGAAGCAGGCGTTGGTCTTCTTCCGGGGGAAGCCTGCGACTGGCACCAAGACCGACTGGGTCATGCACGAGTACCGGCTCGCCGGCGCCGAGAACCCGGCCTGCGTCTTCCCTCAGAGAAAGAACTCAACTCACGTGAGTTTGTCTTCTTCATCCTATAAAGATTTTTAACATTGCGGACAATATAATCCAAAGTAGAAACTAATTGGTTTAAGGGGGATTGAATTCCTAATCATGCAGTGCTGCACGGTGCCGAGCGGAGATTGGGTGCTCTGTCGCATTTTTAAGAAGAAAAGAGCTACCGACACAGACGCGGAGGCCGAAGGAGACGAGGCAGTCGCCGATCACAAGGGGATAATGAGGTTCATCGACTTCATGGGAGAAAGGGATAGAGATGAAAGGCACCGTCATCCTGCGGCCTGCGCGTCCAATTCCAGCTGCCTCACCGAGCTCTCCGACGGGTGCAGCAGCAGCAGCGGCGGGGAGGAAAGTAGTTCCCGGAAACTGCCACTCGGTTAGAGAGGCCCGGCCATGGTGTTCCTCTGCTTCACTCTTCCTCCGTTTTAGTCCCGGAAGCCAAAGTCCAAATAACCTTTGAGCTGTTGTTGACTCTAGGATTTCTAGCTCTCTTTCCTTCCGTCTCTTGTAAGTGTTCTTGTTTAGCTACTCATGCTGCTGCTGCGGCGGCGGCAGCAAGCAGGAGGGGGAATGAAGTAATGCATCGATCTTAATGAAATCATGTGTTGTTGCAGCTGTGAAAAAGGGCCAACTCTTGTTTATTTATTTATTATTATTATTATTATTATTTTAATTTTTAATTTTTTTTAGTTTGCTTTCTTTGATGGAGTTATCATATACAGGAAGAAAAAGAGCATCCAATGCCCGCTAAAAGATAGAGGAAAAGGCTGAGGAAGAAAGAGGAGGCATAATAAGTCTACTTGGATTGCGAAAGAGATGTCCTTCCCTTTCTTTGCCAGCTGCACGGGAAAAAAATAAAAAAATAAAAAAAAAACTTAAGAGGGTGGTCAAACCCAGTGGGTCCCTCCCTTGCCCAAGAATATTTTTCTCAAGATCTTGCCTTGACATGGGTGAAGTGGATATCACATCAGATTGAGACCTATGATTAATGCGTCGGGCTCTTTGGCCCCTTGGCCAATGCGTCGGGCTCATTCGGAGCCGCATGGGAGCCTGAAGCTGAATTAATTGCGTACTGAATTAGTACATCTCTGCCAAAGCCCAAAAACCCTGCATTACAATTGAATAGGCACAGTTTGATTCATACCAGCAGTGATAGTTCTTAAGATCATGATTTTAATGATCTCTTTCTTCGTATTAGTCTATGGACAAATTAATAAGGAATGAGCAAATTATCTTTTTAGGATCAAATTGGTAGGATTAGATCTTTAGGGTCTAGGTTTCAGGGTAAAAAAAAATTTATAAGATGATCACTCAATTTAACGACCAACAGAGCAATCCATCACAAAAGACAATTTCAATCGCTTGATCAATTGGATACTTCTGGATTGTAGAATCATATACTCCTATGATCCAAATAGCGAAGTAAGACACCTTGGAATGTGAGTGTTGCCTTTATTGTCTATATGTAGCTCCTGTGTTAGATCAATGCATTTTGCTCGGTGAGCAATGTGATGGTTCTGCTAATATAATAATATTTGTTCCATGTGAAAATACATTCTGGAACTATGAGTATTTTAAATCGGCATGGCAAATATAAAAACAGAATAAAAGAATAGATAAATAATCTAGCTAAAAAGTATACGCAGGGAGGGCTTAGAGCTCTGAACTATTGACACACTGTTAATTGTGGGGATGATTGAAGAATAAAGGATGAAGAAACATGTTCACAAATGGCTTTGAACTACCAAAACATTATTAGACCATTTAGGCCACGATGTGGCAAACGTAATTCGTTCGCCCGAGTGTACTTGTCAACTTGTCCCTAAGTCAACACGGAGAAGATAAATCACGGATGACTACTAGCCATTAGTGTAAGTGATCAAGGCATAGGAGAGGTATATGCTCAGACGCGCCGAGTTTCAACCTCAAGACCTTATGTGGTAACCTTACATGTCTTAATCATCGCACCGTCCCCAAGGAATACCATTTAGGCCACGATGCACCAACACGAAGTGACTCACTTTAGTTAACTAAGATAATCATTACGGTGCAAAAGGCTGACAAAATCAAGTCACCAACCGATTGGAAGCGTCAACTATTCGATTGAGCGGAGAAAACAAAGAAGAAAAATTGAAGGATGAAACAAAGTTGAAGTGTTTATTTATAAATGTAGCTAAGAGGAGCAGTAGAAAAAGTACTTTGCTTATTCTTGTATTCATTATCCAATGGTCTTGTTTCCCATTGTGTCATTCTTTGTTCTTCTTCTTGTACTTAATTCTCATACAATTCAAGAAGAGTGTAAGAGATTTTCACTTTTTAGAAGGTTTGAGAAGGACAAAAGATAGTGGATTGTAAGGAATCACTCACTAATGAATAATAGACTGTTGAGTAAGAATCAGATTCTGAACTAAGTAATAGATTTTTATTTATTTGTTTCATCACTTAGTTTTTGTATTTTCACTGCATTCTAACAGTGATTGTAAAATCAAACAAACGATTAACTATTATTACTGATGATGAAACACCCTATAAGAGATTAACTCTAGACCACTGAGTCAATAACTCTCTACTAACGAGTCAGGAGTCTTGTTGAGTTCTAATCATAGAAAGATATATATGTTTTATCCTTGGGACATTTTAGCCGTTAATCATGCCTATTGGTTTTGTTCCAATTCCTCAAGAAATCCAACATGTCACAGTCAACCTCCCCAGGCATTCATATGCAACATAGGAATGTTTGATCAAGATTTCCAATTGATTTCAGATCTCCTTGGTGAACAAAAACCAAGTTCTAAGGAAAGGTAATAATTCAACAATTATATCAACTTCCAAAATTTTAGAACTTCTGAACAACCTGAAGAACGTTATGATTTTATTATTGTACTAGTCATAGCAATTTCATAGTAAAGATTAGCCATGTTTTTAGAAGGGTAAGACTGTTGTTGGTACTACAGAAAGAAAATCCGTCATTTTATAGCATTCCCTTCACTTTCAAATAAAATTCATTTTACTTTCTAACAAAGTTTTAATTTCTCTACAAGTATTATCTCCCCACTGTGAGTTTTTACTGAAACACAGCTTCTTAGTTATCATCATCATTTTGTTGACTAAGATCTTCCAAATGGTGAAGAATCTATAGAAAAATATAGTTATTTTTGAGATTGTGTACAGAGTTCAAATGCGAATATTATTAATCAGGTAAGAGAGGGTTAAGGATGTTATAATAGAAATGGTGTTTGCAGGCTATGTATGATAAATACATACGTACTTGGTAATGGTGTACGGCTGGCATTGTCTAGGAGAATTGCACTTCAGTCTGAATCAATCTCCTCATCTTTGAGATGAGCCTTGAGAGTTAGGAGCTGAGGTTGCCCATTCTCACTACTCCAGCATGCGTCCACTTCCGGTAACTCGTAGTCATCAGGCCTCAAAGACAGAGGGAATTCTGGAAGATCTGGCAAAGCTTGCAAATGCCTACACCAAAAAACAAGAATTGTCACTCTGGAGTGGCACTATTTATTATTTCCAATTCTTAACGAATGTCCATTAACAAAATAATATTATTATACGTCGTTCCAACACCCTCCTTGATATGACATTTATTACCATGCCCATCTTGCAAATAATGTCTTAAAATATTTTACTTTCTAAAGAATTGCAAGTATTTTGTTAATTGATATGTTAATTAACAAAAGGAATGAAAATCATTTCTCTATCTACCTACTCCTTTATTTTAGATTCACTTATCGTTTGTCATATTAATAACTACTTAGATGTCATGATCGGGTATATTGAAACTTGCAATCTTGGATGTCAAGAGCAAAAGAGAGGAGTACAAATATTACAAGATTGGCCAAGTTACATACCCATTCTTGTCTTCTTCAAAAAGGTATCTGTACGTCTGGGATTTCTTAGACGCTACTTCAGGGATTTTTCTGTACAAGTACTTCATGACACCCCATGCAGGAGGTACCCTATTAAGAGAAATATTCCAGATAATAAAAGTTCACATATTAAGCAAAATATGTTGAAATTTTAGAATAAACAAGAAAGACCTGGTGACAGGAGCTGCCATACAAAAACTTAAGTTGGCTCTCTTGCTTTCAATTAGGAGCTCATCAGCTGCAAATAGGCAGCAAACGGCACTGATGTGATTGGATGGTTCACTTCCCTTGTCAAGAATATGACTATGGTAATAATATGCTGCTGCCTGATTATACAATTCAAGGTTAAGAGACACAAGCTTACTAAATGATGTAAAAAATAAATCTCGATTGAAAAAGGAATATTTTCTAAAACCTTAGCCTCAAGGAACTTCCATTTAATGAATAAGAGAAGTTTCTTTCCATAAGCATCACTGGTGTCACATCTTGACAACCAATAGTGAGCCTGATGAACAAAAAAGTAGAAAATTAGAAGAAAATACAGATACAAGTAATTTTTAGCTATATGTGTTTGTCTTTTGCTTTAGACTTATAATAATAATATCAGTAGGCCCTTTGGAGTTTAAGCCATTAATTATTGCAGGAGGGAAATAGACTAACCTGGATGCCATAAGGTGAACAGTAACAAATTTATAGCTATGAACATAAGAACATGACACACTGCAATAATCCAAGCCTTCACCAATATTGGAAACATACAACTTAAGAAAGCAACAAAAACAAGACTATCACCACTATTCCTTTTCGGTTAAATATTTGTCTGGATCTTAACTTACTCTTATTTGAGCCATTAATTATTGCAGGAGGGAAATAGATTAACCTAGATGTCATAAGGTGAACACTAACAAATTTATAGTTATGAACATAAGAACATGACACACTGCAATTAATCCAAGCCTTCATCAATATTGGAAACCATACAACTTAAGAAAGCAACAAAAACAAGACTATCGCCACTATTCCTTTTGACTTCCATTGAATATTAGTCTGGATCTTAACTTACTCTTATTTCACTGAATAAACTTCATACCTTTCAACTTTGCCATATTAACTTTGAACCAAAAAGTTATAGAATACATCTGAAAATTTGTGACTGTAAGAATCACTGACCAACCTAGCAAAATGTGAATAGCATATGTTATCTAAACTTGACCTACTCATGGTTTTATAAAGCAAGCTAAGCGGTTGCCCAAGCATTTTTGGAAGCCTCCTTGGCTTATAGGGTATGCAGCCCCTGTTAAGTGGTTGATTCGAACTGTGGATTAGGTGGCTTGCCTAGGCGGCATGCCTGGGCACCTAGTTGGTTTCCTTGGAAAAAGAAAAGAGCAGCCTAGTGGAAGAAGTGAGTTCAATTACTAGATAATATTAAACCATAAATCCTAAACTACCTTTACTATGTGCTTTCTTACAACATAGCTCTATCGTTAAGAATTGTATGTTCTATTAAAAGTTTTGTTCAATTAATTGCAATATGAGATAGCATAGATTTTATTTTTATTATATGTTTAGTATGTTTCTTGCAATATGATATATAATTAAGAATTTATGATTGTGACTGTGGGTGCCTAACCATATCTCCATGTTTTAATAATATTTTAATGCCAGACCGCTTAGGTCCTGTTTAGGTGCCTGCCTACCGCCTAGTTGCTAGGCAGTTGGTTAATTGCTTACCACCTAGAACAGAACTGTTTTTTACTTATTGGTTGTAAAAGCGATCAAAAATTCAATTTTGAAATACAATGGAAAAACAACACCTTTGACATTTCAAGGAAAGAATATAAAAACACAAGCGAATTATACTACACATACAAATGGATAATAATGAATAAGTGTAAACACCATTCCAGCCTTCTCCATTATCCTTAGTTATTGAGGAAATTACTGGGCAGGCCCACGACATCTATTAGGTCACATCTCAAAGATATGTCGATTTTAGTTGTTAATTACAATTATGAGAATTAATAATTTGCATACTCCTAACCTGGGCAAAGTAGCTGACTTCCTCACAGGCTAGTCTCCTCTTCACAGACAATGTAGCTTTCTCAGACTCAAGTGCCAAACCCAGCTGCATCTCAACACACTGCATTTGACAGTAAAAAGATTACTGAACCGGATATACAAAACTAGATAAGCAGTTAGAGGCTAAACCAGAAACAATTCGAGAATTGATAATCTTGATATTTGGAAATGTTCAATTATGTTAGTGGATCAAAATTATAGAAAGTGATTAATTAGTTTCCCTATCTTATTTAGTTTCTTGCTATGCAAGAAAACCTCTATATTTCAACTTAAAGCTTCTCTCCTATAACTCCAAGAGAAGAATATGGTGGTGTGGTGGAATAATTTTGGAGGAAAGAATAAACTTTTGCCATATCTCCAATAGGTTCTTCCACTTCTCATCCAGGGTGTGGAACTTCCTTGTTGAATATAATGCTTGTTTCCATTCCTTTACACATAATCCTATTTGTGACTATTATGAAGTAACCGATTTTGGATTGAAGATATCACTTCTTCAATGACAATGAAATAATTTATTATTTTGACCTTTAGGTTGGCTTACAATAAAAAGGAAATTACCTAATTTTTATGAACTAATTGATGCACGAATTGCTATAGTAGAACCAAAAATAAATAAATATCAGTAAGTTATAATCATTTTGGACTCCATTTATCTTAGCATAAAGTTCTCAGTCCTTGAAGTCACATCACATGTGAATGTGATCTCAATTAAGATTCAGCTCCTGTATATCTTGCACTTTAGCTAGTGGGACAAAAGCATTTGTGTTGGATACCTCTAAGTTCTGACATTATATCATAAGCACATTTCAACCTCTGACCAAATAGCCCACGAGCAATCCAATCAAGGAGCATTTTGGAGATTAACTAAATGGGAAAAGCCCATATAGTTAACTTATGAGATGATTTTGAAGTCATAAAAGTTAGGATAGAACCCATTTAAAGGCAAGCTATAGTGAATCATGACCATTTATTCCATATTCTCTGAGTAAAATTAGACGATCATTTAGTTCAAATCTTTGTCAACTGGAAACCAAACAATTTACTGATACGATTTTAAAATTATAGTCAACCAAAGATCTGGACTTTATCATGATAAAATTAATGCACTTCATGATAATTAAATTAATTGGTAATCTAGATTTAAGTTGCCATTATTGTGTTTGACGCTTGTGTGCAACTTGATTTAGTTGAATAGATTCAATAACTAACTTGGATTCACAGGTTTTTAATTTGAACTATTATATAATTGATTTTGAACTCAGTTAATAATGCACGTTGAAGTGGATACTTGGGCATGTAGTCCTGGGGTATATGTTTAGCAAAAGTAGATTAAAATATAGCAGAGTAATGTGGTTCTAATTGTAACTATAAGATCTGTGCATGGGGCATACTAAGATCAATTAACTTAATTAATCAAACCATTAATTCAATTCGACAAATATTTAACTTAGTATTGACTCAAATGGTAACAATGGTATCAAGGATTTGGGATTTAATCATGCCATGTTTGGAATACAATTCAATGTAATGTGATTGCTGCTATAATCATAACATAGTTTCAGCCTATAAAAAATGATTCTAATGTGTGCTATCGCCCTGTCCAGTCCCTTCTACCTATATACTTTATCAAAATATTACATCTAGGTCCTTTAAGTGTATACTATTTACAAATGTCTCTAACGATCCAAGATATTATCAAAACCTAGACTGGTACAAATATAGTTGATTCTACCACCTCTTAAGGACTATATTTTAGGTTTGACAAATGACGTATGTGTTAGAAACTTAGAATTGATGTGGTCGTGACCGAATAACTAGGGGAGGGATGAATAGCACTTTGACCTAAAATAAAAATCCTTTCTCTTTCTTTGGTAAAACCAAATACATGCATCGGATCTAAATAAAATAAACATAGCAATAGAAAAATACAAATGCTAACGAATGATTTACATGATTTCCTTTTGTTTCTACTTTCTCCTTATTAGAGGTGGAAAAATCTCATACAAAACCCTTTACAAAAAGAAAACACAACCGTTAACAAATGATTTATGTGATTGGGAACCTTTGGTTTCTACTCCATGACCTATGAACTCTTAAGATGAATTACACTTTGAAAAGCTCACTATTTTCTCTTTACTAGAGGTGGAGAAACTTTGTACAATACCATCTACAAAAGAAGTAAAATAAAGCAACAACAAAGCAATTGAATATAAAAACAAATTTAGGACTTAGAGGTAGAAACCTTAAGTGCTAAGCAAATAAGACTATAGAAAATAAAAGAATGCTTTGTGAACTGTGGAATGGCCAATGAATTATGGCTTTCTACTTCTACTTCAAGCTTCCCTAGACCTCTGTTCATAGTCACCAATCCATGCTTGGATAAACTTCACCCAGCTATTCTATTTAATGTCAATGGACTCCATTAATTTGTTAGTCAATTGAATGTAGATCACGAGATCATTATCCACCAATTGTTCTCCAATCAACTGTTAGTTCATCTAGTCAACTCAAATCCATCACAATCGACTCAAACGTTAACTATGATTCACCCATTGATAGAATATCGTAAAAATGTTAACTAAGACTTGGTTAGGCAACATATTAAAAAGTATTAACAAATAGATTTTCTCTTCAAATTCAATAATGAAAGAGTACCTGAGCCAATGCTTGAGAGGAGATAGCCTCCAATATGCCCTCTTGTATGTCCTTTGGCAGACTTTTCCTAATTACAAAAATTAATTGTGGTAATAGCTAGAAGCCGTAGTTGCATTATTAGATTGAAGTAATAACATAATAAATAAAAACATACATTAGTTGCTTGCTTAATTATATAGATAAATCTTAACTTGCAAGTTATTAGAAAACAAGATAGTACATCTAGACTTGGGACAAAGGGGCTGAAGGATCTTATGACTGATATGTATTTTCTAACATGCATATATGTCAATATATTTGGAGCAGATTATACTCTATGTCATCAAAAGGGCTTAGGTAATTCAATTACAGTAGTAAGATATGTTCTAGTTTGGAGAAGCACTGTCCTTTATTCATTTCACTCATAAAGCTCTTATTACATATTTTTTTATAAACCAGGCATGCACCCATGTAATTTTGATGGTGTGCAGACACAGTGTGCAATTTCTTCAATTAATATTTTGTTGCCGTGAGATCATAAGATTTAAAAATTTGTTTTATCTAGAAAAAAAAAAGTTTCTGGGATTTGCTCAGAGATAGCATAGCAAAGAGAAAATTCCACCTAAAGCTTATGATTGCAACCTCATTTGTGTTGCTGTGTGTAATTCTGATGTCACTGTGCAATTACTTCAGTTAATTTGCTGATATGAGACATTAAGATTTAGGAGTTTTTTCTCCAAAAAAAGAAAGACTTGGAAATTTTCTCAGGGATGGCATAACAAAGAGAAAATTCATCCTAAAGCGTATGATTGGTACCTTATTTGTGTTGGCAAATGCACCAATATATGGTGAATTGCATGCTCCAAGCACCCTGAACCCTTGAGTAATAATTCAATAGCAGTACTCTTTGAATCTGTTGAATAATGAATTATCAAGAACCAATGAGTCTGAAAAATTAGGTCTCCTTTACAATAAGTAGCTATAAATAAAATGAAATACTATAAAGTAATTTGTTTTATTTTCAAATTATTGCGAAATGATAAAGAATGGCATACCTTCAGATACTTTAATTTCCAATGAATCAGGATTATCCTTAGACCTGAGAATTAGGTTTGCTTCTAAGAAAGATAAGATTGCCTTCAAATGCACAACCGAGAGCATTTCATACCAAGCACTTGCAAGACAAGTTACCTAAACGAAATTCAAACTTTATTACAAAAAAGGTACACAAAGCTCAAAGAATAAGTATCTGTTTTCATACATGTCCATCATCTCCAAGGCTTTTCCATTTGAACTCAACTGATGCCTCAAGCTGGTTTTCTGTAAGGTAATGGTTGGTCCAACTAAGCACACTGTAGCTAAAATTTAATGAAATAGGAAATACAGGAGAACCATACCAGGATTTACCAAACCAATAAGAATGGGCAGGTAATCATCAAGAGTTCGATGGGCTTCCAAAACGTTAGATATTGATGAAAAAGCTGACAACTCAGAGTTAGTAAACAGGAAAAAAACAATAAATACAAATCGAGAATGTGAGTTTAAGATTGCGCACAGCTCTCTTTTGCCAGTGATACTATTCGTCGACGAAGCGTAGAGAGTTTTTCAAGAACATCCCGAGGCACTAATCCCCGAAGAGGGCGAACCAGATCCACGTCCACAGGTATCCAGAGAACTGGGACGAATACTGCAACCTCATCGATGCTGATATTCTTCTTCTTCCTTTTAGGAATGGACGAAGTGCAACCCATTCTTCTTCAGGATTAGGTCATTTGCCCTGAACATCCTGAAATAATCAGAATATGTATGAGACAGTAGCGCAAGCAAGAAGAAAGAGGAAGGGGCTTCCGGGGAAAGCGAGCACATGGAGGATGAGGAGGAGGAGATCTTTCTCGTTCTCTGCATGAAGATCCTTCGCGATTCTCGAGAGTGCCTCACATGGCGACGCCGGAGGAGAAGGACAGAGGTCGGCATTTTTTTTTATATTTATATTTTTATTTTCCTTTTATGATGGCGAAGAGCAGTGACAAAGCTCCTAGTAGAGGGAGGAAGAAACATCGGCATCGGTTTGGTCGGCCTCACTCGAAACTGAATCAGACGACCGGGTTTGGTGGGACCCTATCGTAGTTGTATTATTTATTTCGCTCATGGCAATAAGATTTTTAGAAAAAAAAAATACATTTTGCTTATATGGTACAAGATAATTCGCTCGCTCCCAGTACATTCGTCAATCCATCGTTAGGCCGGCCAATACGAAAGAGATAAATCACGGATAACTACTAATCATTAGTGCAAATGGTAATATAGATATTTTACCCAATGATATATAAGAAAAAAAATAGGATAGTTATTAAAAATATCTCGAATGCCTTGCCTTTGCCCTAATTATATCTTTAAGAGATTGAATATGTCTCTTATTTTTTTAAAATGTATTTTAAATATATCTTTTTTGTTAACTCCATCGTTTATAATTAATGAAATAAGCATGTACTTCTCGCGTGAGTTTGTAATCCCAATTAAAAGCCCAATCTCCACACTTAAGTTATCAATGTGAGCTTTAATTCTCAAATCTCTTCTTACTGATTTCTCTACATGTCACCGACTTTCCTCTCTCTACTAGTAGAGAAATCAGGAAGAAGAGATTTAGAAATTCAGGCTCACATGGATAACTTACATGTGAAGATTACACTTTTAATTTGGTTTGTAGACTTACATTAGAAGCACATGCTCATTCCGTTAATTATAAATAATGCAGTTAACGGAATAATATATTTGAAACACATTTAAAAAGATAAGTGATGCATTAAATTTTAAAATTCTTTAGGGATATAATTGGGACACGGTCGAAATATTAAAGATATTTTAATGAATTATTGCGAAAACATCATAACTTTTCAACTTGCAAGTCAAAATCATTAGACTCATTAGGGCATGCTTAATGATTAGAATTCTATATGAATTTAATTGTAGTCTTCAATATATCAACTCAATACCATATCATAAGTATACAAATCTCCCTATAACTTTTTTAGACCCTATATTATAATTTTTTTTTATCATTAATTACTGACCTCTCCATATTATTAATTTTGAAAAAAAAAATGAAATTCCACTATCACTCTAACCGTACAAATCTCAAACCACATCCACAATAATTAGAATTTATTTCCTTTTTTTTATTTTACAAATCTTTTTAAAAAAATTTCGTTAGAAATGCTCTTAGTCATGCTTAGGATTGGCATGACATATGGCTAGGGTCGTACCTGTGTTCAACAATGCCGAAGTGAATAATAAAGACTAGTTCTTTTATTGAGTTAAATAATGATAAAGTTTAAGTTGTAAATAATTAATAAATATATTAAATACATAAATAAATTAAAAATAATATATTACATATTAATAAATATTTAAAATAATTACA
>JBBPFQ010000126.1:856966-871309 GCA_037974815.1 Kaempferia elegans | reverse complement strand
GCCTCCTCTGGGCACAGCCTACCGTGGGAAGATTTGGAAATGAGGCACAGGTTGTGTCAAAAGACACAACCCCGACGTTGGCTTTGGTGGAGAGAGGCACGACCTGGCATTATGTTCGCCTGGGGCAAGGCACGACAATGCCTCTGGGACACGGCCTGACTGTGGGATTTGCTTGGAAAAGTGCTCTGGGCATTTCTGAGAGACAGGTCGTGCCTTATGAGGCACAACCATGTCAGTGTGAAGCACGGTCGTGCAATGGGCCACGACCATGGCACATCATCACCTTAGAGTTTCAACAAATAAAATGAAACCTTATTTACTTCTATTGTTGAAAGATTCCAATCAACGTTCATCAAGCGCATGTGGATTGGCAAAGCTTTCATGATATCTCTCATGGTACTACACCTATGCAAAGAAAATTCACCTCCATGCTTTGCCTTAATAGCATACTTTGTCAAGGATGTACATATCTTTTCTTGGATGCAGTCTTAGTATCTTTGTGAATGTTGGACTTTGGGACAGGATTGTGTCTGTGAATCCTCTCCCTCTTCAAATTAGTAATCAATTGCACATCAACAAACACATGGGATGATGGCACACTAGTTAAAAGGGACTTTTCAGACACCAGCTATATACTTCTACCTTTTCATGTTCTTTTTTTTAGTTGGTACCAAATATCCAACTTATGCCGACTAATCTTGGGGTGACCGGCCGACCTCACGAAAGTTTTTCACTTACTACCAGGGTAAATCACGAAGCGCTCACGATGGGTGGCCCATCAGCCAAACATTCTTAGATCAACTGCCCATTAAGGGAAATTCATTAGTTAATTCACTGAAACTAGAACTCAATCCTTAGATGTTTGGGAAACTGAGAAAGAACTCTGTTGCTGCACTATTGCCCGGGGGCTACGTTCTAATGTTCTTATTTCCACTGTTTGTTGCATCCCTTAGATTTGTTGTCAACAATAAGTATTTTTTATTCATTGTTGTAGACACCTAAATAGATAGTGGGATTGACATTTCTAATGTGAAAGTGTCGCTCTTTTACTCTCTCATTATAAAAAGAACCAATATGGGGCTTAAAATCTTTGATAAGGCTACTAGGTACAAATAAACTACACCAAGAGCATGTAATTACACTTGATAAGAAGGATCGATTGTGCAACAAAATAACGTCTGATTTGTTTGTTTAGTTAAGTCTTCCACAAAATCTGTGTCTATCACTTTCATCATCATCTGAAAAGAGAAGATTACCCTAGTCTTAAGAATAGGGCTAAGGACAGACTTGCCTTTTAAAGTGATACACTTCCCCCTTGCAGACTGCATTTTATTGATCAAGTGTTCCCTCATCCATTCTTCTTTATTTCATGTGTTCAAACTTACAAGTTACAACTTGGTCATCAATGTTACAGATGCACCCATTACTAAACCTTGGTTGTGGCAATTCAATTCTCACCTTCTTGCACAGGTGGCTGAAACTTTGTCTCTTTGATAAAGCGATTGCATATTACTTGGACCATAATAGCAAGAAAATGTGATTGGATGTGGCTGAAACAGATTTACAATATTTTGAAGGATTAAAACATTTTTTGCTTTCCATTGTTAACTACTCCACTGTAGACACCATCCTGTACATACGTATTCGTTAACCTAATGGGTAGGCTTTGGGCCTTCATAAAAACATTCATACTGTCCCATATTTATTACCAAGGAGAAGTGCAAAGGGAAGGTCACTATAACGATAGCTAAACTCTAATTTTTGTTTTTCTGAATTTCTAGATTGTAGGGTTCTCATGATCAGTTAACATTATTCATGCAGTATTAACGTGGCGTGTCTACTTAAAATTGTATGCAATGAATATTTAAAAGTTATTTTTCTTGTGATTTTAATATTGAAATTAGGGTAGGCTCTAATCAGATATTGTAAGCAGGAAGAAGAAGGGAAAGAAGTCACCAAAGTTCTACATCGATATACAGCAGAGAAACTGTCATCCTTTGGAGAACTAGCACTAATGTATGTTGCAGCTATAGTTTAATGTATCCTTCTCAAATCATTTCCACTCCCATCTGGATGATAAAATAGTATCAACATCCTCTAGGGATATTACTGAAATTCTTACATAAATGCATATTTCACAACATACTCCCAATATCTAGTTATTAGGCAATCATGTTATTCAATTGTCTATAAGAAAGAAACATGAAATATTTTGCTTTTTCAAGATGTAGATTCACATTAGTATATGATCAATAACTGTCATAAGCCCCCATGAGACTTACGTAGCCTTTCGCCAACTAGTGCAATTACAATAAAACTCTTATTCATAAACTTGAGCAAGATTATATGGCTGGGATATTGAAGAAGATTGCAACCTTTAATAAATAAAACAGCCTGCTGAATTACTAAAAGAAGTTCAAACTTGTATCCATCATTACGGAAGGAAAGCACCTGGTTGGAACTATAATAAAATATGTAGACGGTTGGCAATTATCTTTTGATTTTTTTTTCTTGTTGGAGGTGCATATGTCTTTATATTAATGTGATGTAATGAGAGCACGAAACAAATCCAATATTTTGTTATGTTATCCACCATTAAATAAAGGTCTTCTGTGTTGTCTTCTATAGAGTCGTAAATGAATTAAAGGTTCATGAGAAAGGTCAGTATTTGATTTGGTAAGAACTTGTTTAAGTTAGTTCATCCTTGAACAACTCATTAAATAAAGTCAACTAAATGAACAAGCTTGAATAATTTATTAAATAAATGAACAAGCTTGGGTGCATATATGTTCAGCTTGTAGATGTTTGTAAAGAGATATTGTAAAATGTTAAAATGTTCATAAGCAATGTCCACGAACAAAGCCTATGTATCATTTTTATCAACAAAGCTCAAATTAAGCTTATAAATAAACTTGTAAATAAATAAAGAAACTCTCAAAAGAAACAAACAAGCTTGCAATATAATGCTCATTAAACTACTAAACTGACTTTCTTGTTGTAAGATCAATTGACTAGAATTTATCATATATCGACTAACCTTAGATACGTCAACTATCTAGTTGATTGAGGCACGAATAACAACATTTTGTTCACTTCTTTCACTCTTTCTCTACATAGTTTGCCTTCTTCCATCTACTATCAACACTACGCCTCGATGCTCCTCATTTTGTTATTCCTCGTACCATCGCTCTCCGATCTCTAGTAGACCCTGAGCCATTAAGCCGACCAACTTGGCACGCCAAGTCATGCTCCAATATCGTCTCAATACTTCTTTTGTTGTAGTCTCTCGGATACCTCATGCACCCTCCTCCAAACTTCATCTGAACTCGAAGTCTTGAGCTGGTTGTCTCGGTCATACCAAATCATCATCAACCCTTGACCTCGTTGGATCATGAGCTTTGCAAGCTCTGTGTGTCTTACCAAGTTCCTTCACAACTTGACACATCGATCTTGGCAACGTAGGACAAGATTGCACTAGCGTAACCTAAATAATACTAATTTCATTCTTCCACAGAAAATTATTTCAATCATAAAAATTATATCCATTATACAATGCAAAACGCAAAATATGCAATCAATTTTTATCAATCGTGATGCATTTATTTAAAATCTAAATTGCTTATCACTTGTGTTTAGAATAACACTTACAAGTTATGAGCTACCAAATAGGATACATTTTATTTTTAAATCAATTTGGTTCCCTCTAAATTGGTCCCAATGAAAAATATGATATATTTTTTCACCACATATGGCTATATGTGGTCACACTTCTTAATCTGCATGAACAACCACTGGAATCCAGTTCTAATCTGCCTAGCTGCTGCATCGGTGAGTGAATTGACTACTTGTTAAAATCTTGACAGTAAGCACTGCTAAATTTTAGATTGTGCCCTCGTATGATATTATTTTTCTTGTCTCATTGCAATGTGAATTTCTATAATTTTGCTATATTATGCTAATTGGTGCTTGCCTGGAAATTGGACATGGTGTCATATTGATTGTCTGGGGACTATGCACACTTAATAAATTTTTATTGAATTTCACCTAGAAATTTTGTATTTTTGGAATAATTTTTTGTTCAAGAATTGTGTCGATAATCAAGACATTTTTGTTAACCAAGATTGTTTCTCATTGTCATTCATCATACTAGCTGGATGTCTTTGACACTTCATGTGCTAACCATCAAAATATATTTAATTAGGATATAACCCAATTTTGTGCCTAACTGTTCTTTCATAGGTACAACAAGCCACTTCAGGCATCAGTTCATGCAGTTACTGTTGGAACTCTTTGGTGCTTGAAGAGGGAAGACTTCCGAGGAATTCTTATGTCAGAGTTCTCCAATTTGTCATCGCTAAAGTTGCTCCGATCGGTTGACCTATTCTCCAAATTGACAATCTTACAACTAAGCCACATTGCGGAGGCTCTTATCGAAGTTTCTTTCTCAGATGGACAACAAATAGTTGACAAGGTCCATAGTTTTTGATCTAAAGTGCATCTATTTTTCCTCTTGTTGTGAGTTAAATTCTTTGGGGAATGAGCCTGCATCAATTATGTCTTAATCATGGCTATACGAATCTGTAAGCAGATATAGATGGTTTAACTTGTACACCAAGCCGAAGGACTCAAAATGCTTATTCAAACTCCTTTTTCTTTGTCTCTCATCCATCTATTCCCCAGAAAGACCTGATTTGCTCCCTCACCTATAGTATATTTTTTGTTTACTCATTGTCTCAATACAATTATTTATCTTGCAGAATCAACATCTCTCTTCACTGTATCTAATCCAAAGAGGTAAGGTGAGGCTGACATACAGACCAGAGCTGTTGAGTCCAAACGCATGCAGTCTTCTTTCCACTCTTTTTGATCAGGGGTGTCACTTTCAAGAAAACTGTGAACATGTAGTTGAGATCTCCGAGGGAAGCCATTTTGGACAGTGGACTCTTCTTGATGAGCATATTAGTTCTCTCACTGCGGTTTCAGTTGGTGAGGTGGTCTGTTCAGTTTTTACGAAGGAAAACTTCGATTTGATAGTTGGTCCTTTGACAAAAAATCAAAACAATCATCGCAAGTACGTATTTAACAAAATTAAAATTTTGAACCTCTTTTACCTGGTTATATGAATTGTGTTATGGCTTCTAGGTCGAAGGATTTCCAAGATTCTCAGAAAGAAGTCGAACCAAATTCTGTTTCTGGTGCATACAATATTCAGTTCTCTGATTTGGTAAGCCATTAGCCATCAATAAATAAATTTTGGAAGGAAATTGTAGACAAAATGGAAACTTTTGAATGTCGAAGTTGATAATGGCGTGTTATCTAGGAATGGAAGACGAGCATATACTCCACTGACTGTTGTGAGATTGGCCTTGTCTTTTTAAATTCTTCTGGTAGGTATCTTTTTGGGGAAAAAAAAAGTAATTACTGTAGATATTCCTTTTCTGTTGATCACCAATCTGTGTCAAAACAAAGTGGATTTAACTATGGTATCCTATGTTTGAGCTCCTATCAGATACTATGCGAAGCTTAAAAATGTTCTCTAAGAGGAAGATCAAAGATCTCGGGAAGGAAGAGTGTGTCTTGAAAGAGAGAGAACTACTGAAGAGTTTGAGCTTATTGATATTTGTGCCAAAGGTTTTATGCACATGTGCTGATGACTCACATGTGGGGATACTACTCGATTGCTGTCTCGCATGCCCATTAGCTTCTGTAATTAACTCACCCTTGGATGAACAATCGGCACAATATTTTGCAGCTTCAGTTATTGTAGCACTGGAAGAACTACACATGGTTAGATATACTTCTTTCCTAGTAGAAAGTATTTTTATCAATTAGAAGAATTTTCCTTTTGTTTTTGCCTGTTAAATATTTTATCTTAATGTTAGAATAAATTGAATATTAATAATATCCAATATTGAAGATCAGAAGTCTATCCTCTATAGAGGTGTTTCGCCAGATGTTCTAATGCTCGATCGATCAGGGCGTTTGCAGGTAGTTTTTTTTTCTTCTCTACGACGAATGAAGTCGCTCAATGTATGACATTTAACACTATTCCATTTGTACTTCTATTTATGCTTAGCTTGTAGATTTCAGATTTTCAAAGAAGTTAGATGGAGAAAGAACTTTCACTATATGTGGCAATGCAGACTACTTAGCTCCAGAGGTTATCTTGGGAAAGGGACACAAGTTCACCGCCGACTGGTAAGATACTCATGATGTCTCAGCATTTCATGATTCTGGCCTCAATTTTGTGATGCACTCAGGTGGGCTTTGGGAGTATTGATCTATTACATGCTTCAAGCTGAAATGCCATTTGGCTCATGGAGAGAAAATGAACTCGAGACATTCGCAAAGATTGCCAAGGGTCAACTTACTTTACCTCAATCTTTCAGCATAGACGTAGTTGACCTTATCACTAAGGTTTCTCGCATTTTTAACTTCCTTTTTTTTATCCAAGTTGCGTTTGTATCCATATTTTGCACTTTAATAAGAATGTCTCATCAGCTACTCGAAGTCGATGAAGCTGCGCGATTAGGTAGTGACAGTCCAACCTCTATCAAGAGCCATTCTTGGTTTAATGGCATCGACTGGAAATTAATCACAGGCGGCAATTTCCCGGTGCCAAATGAAGTCATTACTCGCGTCAATTCGTACGTCGAAAACCATGCAGAGGCTGCTACATTTCCTGTGTCCTCCCCTGATGATCTAACTGATCTTAATACTCCAGAGTGGCTGGAGGGTTGGTGAAGCTTTCAGAACAGGTCTCATCCAATTCTTCAACTTGAAAACCAATATTGATAATCTCATAGCCAGATTTCCTGGACCATTTTTCAAACGATTCATCGGCTGCAAGTGATCATGCTCTTCATCCGTATCTTCCTGCAGCTAACATTTCAAATCTCAATCTTCGCTTTGGAGTCATGTTCCAGGTAACCCAAATTTACCAAGGATTTAGATTCATTCATAGAGTGATACATAATGGAGTTGTACTAGTTTTTAGCTGTTAATAAGACTGCAAGCAGATGGGTTATGATGATTTGTGAATCCTGTTATATACATATATAGTTTTGAAATGTACAATCTCCAAACAAAATTCGTCTTCTATGGCATTCAGTATTAAATTCAAACTCATGTATGAGATTACAAAACCGAATTATACGATGTAATGTACCTTTGTCGCGTGATCTATTCTCTTTTTTACTAGAAACGACAAGTCTTTTGTTGAGTATTGTTACATTTATATAAGACTAGCAACATACACAACATGTACAAATGTATATGCAAACAAATCCTCTAATCTTTAAATGATTGGCATCACTGTGTTTGACTTGTTAAAGTTCTTACGAATTCAAAAGCCTCTACAAAACAAAATAAACCTCTTAAACTTTTTTTTCTTCTTACAAATAAAAAAAGTAAGATGGGTTTAAAAATTTCCAAGCAATATAGGGAAAAAAACTTGAAAAATGAATACAGATTTGCTTTTTATCTCTCCAAATCTTATAAAGCAATTAGACACTAAAAAGTTAGGTACAAAATGAAGACTTAGATTAAACCTTCTGCATACAGAAACTTAACAGATGCGTCGGTTTCTAATCAATGACATAATTTGGAGCCACTGCTATAATCCGATTCTCACTTGATGATCTTCTTGCTTGGCCATCTCCCTCAGCAGAAGCTGCTGCTTCTCCATCATCAATGACTATCAGATGACCTTCCCTCTGTATCAATCTCTGCATGACATGGAAAGAACATCTCTGAAACTCTTCCCAACCATTAGGGTAACATTGAGTATTTTTCATTATTAAGTTAACTTGGGAGTAAGGAGCAAACTGAAACCTCCTATAATGTCTGGCTTTACCTCTATTATGGCTTTGATGCACTTAACCTCCTCGCGCACCTCGTCAGTGTTCTCATAAGCACCTTGAGCATTCTGCCGCTCTACATACCATATAATTAGATCTCCTTGCTTCATTCCTGCTAAACCACTTCCTGCAAGGCCAAGATTACAACTAGGAGAATTAGTCACCATCGAGTTTACATTTTCAAGGAATACAAATAGTTCTATAGGCGATTGAACTAAGTATCATCACCCTAATCCCCATATGCAATAGCAGTCAGATTCTGGAAAATGGATCTCATAAGTCACAAATTATCCATCAGTTACAAGTTGGTTTACAATCCAGAAATTACCTCACATTTCATTCTATAACCACTCAGGATAGTCATCATTCTTCCATGCATCTGAGTGAGGGCTCTGAGCCTAATGTTGTCTTTAAATCATTGTATAATTAAATTTGTTTTGTGCAAAGGATTTCAGGTCTTTCTCAAAAATAATAAATTTTGTGAAACATGTTGAGAAATGAAAATTCAGAAATCGAAAATAGGAATAGTGGTCTGTTTTTGTAACCAAATTATAGGCTAACAGGAAAGATTCTAGGCTTAACATCTTGATCCTGCAAACAAAACAAGAGTTTGAATGATAATATTAAGCAATTTTACCTTCCCGGGAAACTGATTCCTCATGCTGTCGTAAGCACATAATAAGAGCTTGAGTAACTTTCTGAAAATGCTCCTCAGTGATAACAAGTTTCTTTCTCTGATGACTGTCAGATTGTTGTCCGTGACCTGCTTGTCATTCATCCAGTTAACTGAGATAGATTCTCTTGCTAATTGAATTACAAAAGAACATATTACCTTCCTTGTCAGGTGTTTGGATATTCTCTTCAGGTGCTGGTGGATTAGCATCATGGTCAGGGACTCTCTCTGGTGTACTATCTTCATTCTCTTGAAAATCAGAAAGATCAATCTCACTCGATTCAACACTGCATATGCATTGATTTATTTTAAAAACATAAAGAAACTAATGAATTGTTTTTGTATATCTGAAAAAAGAACTTACCTGATGATGGATGTTTTTAGTAGTTTTACAGCCATGCGAACATGGACTGGAAGAACCTACGAACATAAACATATATTGTCTTAACAAATTAGATTATTATCGCATATATGCCTTTGTTGCTTTAGAAGAAAGAGTTTGCAACTTTGCATTAGTTGACAGAGAAAGTTAGCTTGATACACCATGGATAAATGCTTACCACTTTCTCCAAATGGCTCCTAGCAATGGCTTCAGAAAGCCTGATCAATGCCTCGAGCTGCCTTACTGTCATTCGGTAAGCAACTCTGGTTCCAGGTGTACTATCACCTCTCCGCAGCGCTACATATGATTGTACGAGCACCTTTCTTGCTTCTGAACTAAGCTGCATTAAGATAGCCCACTTAAGAATCAAATGATGAAGTTCACTTTTGCAATACAAAGGTAACAATGAGTAAGTTCATGAACCTGAGGTTTTATAGACTTGGCATAAGCTATATATCGCTTCAACTGTGCAGTGGTGAATGCAGGAGCAAGCGCATCCTCACGCCTCTGACGAACTCTCACAATGTGATGGGCAATGTGATAATCGGTGTTCTCGTCTGGATCATCGATCATTATGTACACCAGATCAAAACGTGAGAGAATAGCAGGTGGAAGAGCCACATTATACTGAAAAGTTGATATGAATACAAATATTAGTTTTCATTATTTGAGATAAGAAAAGATGAAAAATTCTTTAAGTCGTAGATATAATGTTAAACCAACATGACTGGAAAAATTATCATCCTAGCAAGGTAACAAACGAACTACCAACTGTGCCAACATTTCGAATAAAATTTCAGAATTTCAAAAAGGGAAATTCACCTTGAGAGGTTTTGACTTGTCATATCGCCCTCCGGCTGGATTCGCTGCTGCTAAAATTGATGTTCTTGCATTTAGTGTAGCTTGTATACCTGCTTTTGTGATGCTTATAGTCTGCTGCTCCATTGCTTCATGTATAGCAACCTTGAGTGTATTCAAGTTAGTGCTTCAAATATTTAGACTGCCATACAAATATAGGAACTGGAAAAGAACTACCTGGTCCTTGATGTCCATTTTATCAAATTCATCTATGCAACATATACCATTGTCTGCAAGCATTAAAGCTCCAGCCTGCAAAGGACAAAGAGAGATTATTTGAAAAGCAAATGATTAGAGATAATGAGATTGAGCAATGTCAAGTATCAGCAAATTGATTTTTGACAATTTTTATTTCCATTATCAACATCAGTTGCTCAAAGTAGAACTTCAACTGATACAGGACAATAGAAAGAATTTAATCTTCGAAATTTTATACTTAAATTCCTGCTCATTAAATTCCAATTGATATTTCATAAATATCAGAACCACCACCCAATCAGACATTCAAAATTCAATCATGATTTACAATTTAAAGAAATATTGAGCGCAAATTCTCGGTGTATTCCTGAACAAGAAATTTCCAGGTACTAAAACCTAGCCCAATTTAACTTTTACTGTTTATTGAAAGAGTACTTCACTAGCTCTAATAGCTAGAGATCTTCCCCACAATGCGGCAATGCCAATCGCTTTTCATTGATTAATTCCATTTTGGTACCCGTTAATTTATATTTCTCAGTTTATTCATCAAATTTTTTCTTCAATATGAACCCTAAAGTTCCAAAATCAATATGTAATGGCACAAATGCTTCCGAGCCAGCAACAGCTACAGTTTCCTGTCGATAAATGAAAATTTTCATTTTATTTAGATAAACAATATACCAAATCAAATTTATCAAAATTATATTCTTTAAAAAGGTAAATTCTTGAAAATGCACTGTTGCAAATAAAAATGAAATTGAGACAGAAACAGGAGTGAAATTGAGACAGAAACAGGAGTAAAATTGAGAAAAAGTCAAAACCATTGGATCCAAAATAAGATTGGTTTGTTTCTCTTATAGATGCCCAAATGTGAAGTGTTTCTAAATCATGCAAGAAAATTAGCAAATTGTTGGCAATGCAGAATATTTTTATGAACAATTATGCAAGAGTGATTACTTAAAATCTTGCAAACAAAATCCAGTATTTTAGGTTATGAAGCATTTGGAGAGTTGTACTAAGCAATTGTTGAATGGTCATCAGTAAACTATTTTAATGTTTCTCATGTCAAAGAGTAAAATCATTAATACCTCAATACAGAATTCCCCAGTCTCAGGCTCCTTTGCCACTGTTGCTGTTAGACCAGCAGCCGAAGAGGATTTGCCAGATGTATAAACAGATCGGGATACAAGACCAACAGTGTACCTGTTTAGTTGAAAATATGGGAATTAAGCTTTCACAAACAACAGAAGGATGGGGAAAATCAATATTTTCCATTGCAAATTCAATTTAATAAAAATAAGCAACGGAGGGTACTTCAGAAACTGAGACTTTGCACAGCTCGGATCTCCTACTATGCACACGTTGATATCACCTCGAAGGTTAATTCCTTCATGGGTTAACTTGTGAACACCACCTACTAGCATAAGAAGAACTGCTCGCTTTATTTCTTGATGGCCAAAAACTGTGGGGCATATGCTATCGACTAATTTATTGAAAAAATCAGGGGTGTCCCTCATCTGCATCACCTCCTCTTCTTCTTCTGGCTACAATATGCACCATTGTTAGAAAAGACTGACTGTAAGTCAAATAGATGAGAATGACACCATTATCTTCAATTACTTTTATTAAGAATGAAGAATCAATATTCATGCTTTTTTTATTGGTAGGGTGGCAAGTAAAACATTTGACATTGCTAGAAAATTAGGAAGCAATGGAAGGAAAATTTGAGTAACAAAATCATATTCAAGTACCAAGCAATGTATGAAAATGGTTATTTCATTGTTGCGTGAACATATCATCATTCATGTAACACATACTCGACATGGGAAACTTAATAAGCTAATAGTTCTTAAAACCAAAAACTTACTGTGAACTCCTGTTTATCACTATCATCAATGTCCATCTTTCTGTCCCTAATGTCTCCATCCCCTCTACCCTCTGCTATCTAAACAAAGTGAGCATGAAATGCATTTTAGCAATGCTTAGCTAAATGACATAGGAGCAAACAATTTTCAAAGGCTCAAAACCTATGTTAACCTGCACTGAGTTCGCAATGAAAGCAAGGCGATATGACAGATCCCTCACACCCAGAGATTTAAGACCTTTGACACCTCCATGACCACTAGTTATGTTCTGACGCTGAGGAGCTTCCCTCCTGCATTCTGCTCTTTCACCAGGTGAAGTCAACGCCATTACATCCGGCACAGCAACCAAAGTACCCGTGAAGATAACACTGGAAACACCAAGAATAAGGATAACTAAAAGATGACCACATTTCTATTGCAATGCATCAGACTAAAGTTTGCAGATAAGCTTACGTGTCTCCAGCCCTTGCCTTCTCCACAATCTCATGCCTCAGAATAACATCCAAGGAACGAGGAAGAGACCCGGCAGGTATTTCTTTAGAAGTCTCCTGCATTCTTACCCTCTGCCAATCTGTGAACTTGCTCTCTAGCCGAAGCAACGCCCAATTATTCCGCGATGCACATGTAGCATTCATGCATATAATAGGCTATATAGGATAGCAATCAAAATTGCGTTTAACAAAAGCATCTTTCACCATAAAATGACTAAAAGAGAGAAAAGGAAAAGGAAATTGCAGTAAAATGAATATTGGAATGATATTCGAGCAAGAGAAAAACGAGTAGCCCTCACCTCAGTGTACTTGTACTGCTGTTCTACATTCTTAATGACTCCTCCACATTCGAGGCACTTAAAGGTTCCCTGCAGGAGCTCAGGCCGGACCTCACTCGTCCGAGTTACGACTCCCATTACAGAAGTCAACCTCCCAATCTCTGACGTCGTCAGTTCCCTTAACCTAATTGTGGAATGCAGAGGAAAAATCATCTCTTGGACTAAAATATAAGTCAGTGCATCAAATTAACGAGAGAACGAAACTTAAAGAACATACAACACCTCTTTAACAGCGGAATGTTGTAGAAAGCAACATTTATATCACGATTAGGATTGTCATCAGTTATGATGGGTTGTCTATTCTCGCTCGATTTATGCTCCGTTACGAATCTCTTACAAGCATTTCTTAGATAGGGCTCGAATCTGACAAAAGTTACGACTTTATCGATTTGTATAGTCAGGATCAATAGGAAGGGGCGTGAGGGCGTCAGACGATGGCCTACCTGAGGTATTCCTCTGAGATAGCTTTCTGAAGGACATCGTTGAAGCGCATGACATGGGAGTAATCCACGTACATGGTGGTCGATTCCTTGTGGCGCATGGCCTCAATCTCCGCCTCATAATAGGGATCCACTGCGTTGGCATCAAGCTTGAATCTTGGGGAGGGCGTGGAGCAGACATAGACCAAATCAAACGGAAGCCCAAATTGAAAGGGAGAAAAAAACCAAGAAAAATACGACATCGAAATACCTCTTGAGAAACTCAAGGAAGATATTCTCCACCCGCACCGCCTTCTCGTCCACGAAGAAACCTCCGAAGGCATCCATCTCGCTTCTTTCGATTACTAGCGAGCGCTCTCACTCTCCCTCTCTGTCTTCTCTTTGGTGCTCGGCGGTGACAAAGGGAAAAAATGGGGGCAGATTTTGGCGGGAAATGTAGGAATTGGCGCCAAGAAACTAACCCGCGCGTGTTGGATCGGGTATTCAGCTGCATGATGTGGATCACGGAGCACCATGAAGGGCCACTAACTGCACGACAGAAAGCGGGGACCTCGTATGTCTGCCTGGCCATTGGCGACTGATACTTTGTACGCAGTCGCTGTATAATTGGTTATAAAAGAAAATATAGATTAAAAATAGATAAATTTATTTCCACACCTTACGTAATATTTCGCTTAAAATTAGTGTCGTGTTGTGGTACAGGCCTATCCGATCAAAATCCTATCATGGCGTAGTTAGGATCCTCTATTTTAATATCATCGTGTCATTGTATCTCAGCGTCGATCGGACGGTCTATATTATATCTCAAGGATGATGTATACATCACAAGGATATCAATCGAATATATATATATATAGTTTTGATACAGTGCGCGCCGCACAGTTCGCGACTGTGCGCGCTGT
Source organism: Kaempferia elegans (assembly GCA_037974815.1). Lineage (NCBI taxonomy): Eukaryota > Viridiplantae > Streptophyta > Magnoliopsida > Zingiberales > Zingiberaceae > Kaempferia > Kaempferia elegans. Next base: position 857,303 of record JBBPFQ010000126.1, on the reverse strand, counting down.
ATCAAACGTTAATTTTTATTTTTTTTATTTAATTAAAAATTTAATATTTATTTAAATATAAATTCTAAATATATTAGTACACCCGTAAACGTCTAAAATTGGCTCGTTTTTAATTTTTCTTGAGGTAAAATCTTTTTAAAAAAAATTAAAACTCTTTACCCTTAGGGTTCAAGCTTCCCAATTAGGTTATAGTGTTCAATTGGTTTACAGTATTCAAAGCGATAAAATTTTAAGATTTTACCCCTAGAGTTCATATTCCCTAATTGAGTTATAGTGTTAAGTTGAAAAAAAAAAATTAAAACGACCCAATTTTAGAGAAAAAACAAGTTAATTTGAG
>JBBPFQ010000126.1:718889-731015 GCA_037974815.1 Kaempferia elegans | reverse complement strand
TATATTAGCCTCCATGTATTCAAATTAGTATTATCTTCCCTGTCCTAGATTCCATCTTCGAGAGTTAATTTATTTTGGTCAAATGCATGGTTTAAAATCTCGAGCTTTGCCAAGGTTGGTATTGACATAGTTTTGATATTTTTTAAATATTAAATATATTAATTAAAAAAACAATCTAAATATTTAAACACAAAATATAAAAAAAATAAAAAATATATATATATTTGAAAATATATAGTTAATGGAATAATTTTATTAGGTTTTAATTAAGCCTATTTAAATTATCTCAATGATAAGTGGGAGTTGATTAAAACTATTAACCTAATTTTTATTAAAGCCTAGGTTTAAACCTCCATGTTTCGCGATGACTGTGAGCATGCTGGCCAACGCAAAGCATCCGGAGGTATTGCTGGGTTCGCGTGACGAGTTTGGATGCGTTGTTGGGTTCGCGTGACATGTCTGGAGGTGTTACACGAACCCTCCGGACGTGTCTCTGAGCTTGCACGACGCCTCCGGGTGCTGGCGTTGTGCTGGTGCCGGTTCGTGGGCGAAATGAGATGTTTTGCCCGTATCGGTAAAATAAACAAAAAAGAAAATCTTATCAAGTCCCACAATATTAATATCACAAAGTAGATACTAATGCTGTGATATCAAGTCCCACAATATTAATATTAAGAGGCTGTGATATGAAGTCAACAAATTGATTTGTCCCTCATAAGAACGTAATCATCTTCCTTCCCCTCAATTGATGGTAGAACAGGGAGCTAAGTTTGCAAATATTAAGAAAAATGAATTTTATGGATTACGGATGATGAGAGATAGCCCAATGGTGTAAAAGGATTCATATAGCCGGCCTCACCTAGTGGGATAAGGCTTGGTTGTTGTTGTGCAAATGATGAGAGATAGATTAGTTTTCTGATATACACTGTTAAAAGAATAAAAGAGGAAAAATATTGGGAGAGAGAATTATCCAAAGTCTGATATATTCCGAGAGACAGAAGAGGAATACTAAAAAAAGCAACTGATACCCACCTTAACTTTTCTTCTACATTTCTTGCACCATTATTCTCAAAAGCAGGCTAGTTGACTGCTTAGACGGCTTGGACAGGGACCGCTTCGCCTAGCACGTATGCGGTACCCTGGATACAATGACGGGTGGGGAGATAAAGCGTGCCCATAGGCAGTCTAGAAGAACTAGATTTAGTTTCTTTTACTGCTTTATCTTATACCAAACCCTAACTTATCCCTCTCTCACCTGATAAATCTCTCATGCCTCGTGCGAAACCTCGAGCCTACTCTTTCACACAAACAGGCTGCTGATGGATTAGTGGATGGTAGCAGTTTGTTGTGTTTTCTTCTCCTCTTCAAGGTAGGGTCGCCATCTTCTCATCTTCTCTATTTCTCTATCTACTTCTTTTTGCATTGCTGTTTTCTACTTAAATATATAATAATTTCTATATGATTGTGTTATCTAAAAGCATATATAAGAGGCTCACCAAAGATTAACCATTTTCTAAATAAAATTTATCCTGCCCTTGTTCTCTCTAACTTCTTTCTCCAGTCACTAGATCATTTGATCGAGCAATGTAATTTTAACATTATAAGTGTTTAGATTCCTCTTGTTTAATTTGCCTAGGAGTCTTATCATTTCTCTATGTGAATATAAAAATTGTGTCTCTTATTGAGGTTGTGATATCATATTCATGTTAGTATTTGTAATTTGGAAGATGACATTTCCACTGTTTTCTTCCAGCTGTTTATGTTCATTAATCAGTTTATTGTTTTTTCCTATATCAGAACAACTATCTATCCATCATGCTGGATGGCATTCTGAAGAGATCTCATCAGGATAAGGTTGATGAAATTGAGCTGGACATTCTTCAGTCTATTCTTGTCAAAATTATCAATCACCTTGATAGATTGGAAGACATGCTTGCTTTGGTAATCTATCCATCTGAAACTTATTTTTTCTATTTTACTTCCTTTTTCTAGTCTTAGGAGTTATGAACTATTGAACTCCCTTTTGTTTGATTATTACCTTATTCCTATTGGATTTGGTGATTGTCTGGTTGTCTTGAATCAATCCCTGCTTTCTCAATTGGTTATAGATCAGCTAGTGATGTAGATGGTTATTCAAGAACAGTGATTTTCTAATTTTATAGTCTTTTGTTATCTTTGTCCAATTTGGATTGGGGGCTATAGAATTTCTTAAGTCTTTGTCTTTTCCAATGCTTGTTACATAATTTGCTTAGTTTTGCTTCTTAGTCTTTGTTGTAATACTGACACTTGCATGGGGTCAACTCCTCTATTTTTACATTTGAAGGAACATTTCATGGCAATTCTTGATCGTTTATATGGAAGTTGGCGGAATACTGTGTATGTGAATATACTTCATAAAGGTACTAGGTGAGTCATCCTTATTTACTCTTTTTTGCTGATCTGTTTTCTACTTGAAAAGTTTGAAGTTTATGTTTTTGGGTGCAATTTCCTGCGGGTGATTCTTCAAATATCTCCCTAACAGATACCTTACCTATCTTCAAGTAGAGTGGAAATTGTCTAACTCATCCCTAGTGTGATGTCCTTCTATTCCACCCTATTCTAGATACACTATATCTTTGTTCTGCTATCTGACCAAATCAGCATCAATGGAACATATATGCTAATGCAACCTAGGGACGCAACTGGGCTTGATTGGTCTAGTCAAAAAATTTTATTCTTTGACTTGATCTGACCTGAGAGTTGATTTGTGTTTTGGACTTAAAAAATTTGAACCCATACAGGAAAAAACTTGAACCGAGAAAATAGTTTGGTTTGTTCCTCATTAATAAGTTATTTAAAATTATTTTTATGGGGGTTTTAAATATCTTAATATATACATAGCGATAAATATATGTGATTACAAACATACATATAAATCTGATCCCAATCCTGAATAATGGAAACCACAAATTTTAAAGCCAGACCAGGAACTTGTAAAACCAAAGAAATAGGATTAGTTCGGGTTGATTTTTCATTTCTATTGCAAATGTTAGGATTTGTCCCTTCCTTAATTTAGTTGCCTTAAACGGTAGGTATGCCATTCACTCCACCTTCTAGCATTTTGATTTGTCAAACTACCCTCTTCTTTAGCATTTATAACTGTGCACTTTATTCTCCATTCCAAGAACGATATTTAATACATTTTATTATTTTTAGAAAACGGATGGGGCTGGGGGTGGAGGGATTGAGTTTATAAGATATAGGGATATTTTAAAAATATTAAAACTAAATGGTACATTTTGGTTAATGCGGGGAAAATGACATTTTCCTAATATTTGAATATCTATAATGTGTTAATTAAAAAAATTCCATAACTCAATTTGATAAGTGTAAATGAAAAATGAAACTATTTAAATGTGAATATTAATTGTCTGATAGAATTGTACTTGTTTTTGTCTACTATATTTTGATATGCTTGGTCTCTGTTAGACAGGGATATGTATTTACGTATTCAAACACACCGGATTATTAAGTAGGAACTTGGCGATCAAGGAATCTGACATGGTGTCCCTTAAGATACCAGAGTTTGAGTAACAAAAATATGAGTGTTTTTGTTGATAGATCTTTCCTAAAAGTTATATGTAATAAAGTCCTTCGAAAGCATATTTGGAAGATTCTTATCAAAAGCTAAAGTGTTTGAAAAATGTACTTTAGCTCAGAAACTTTTTTTGGGTGCATTTTAAACTGCCTATGCAAAGCCAGAATGTTCTAATTCCATTTGTAAATACAAACCTGTCGTTCTAGCTAGTGTTTCATATTATAAATTATTTTTTGACACTTTTGTTCATTATTTTTTGCCTTCTTGTAGTGGTAACCTTGGCATAATTTGTCATTTTGTAAGTAATTTGATTATATCATTGGTAAAAGAAAAATTGAGAAAGAAGCTGTTGGTTGCAAGGTTACAAATATAGTCCCACGTTGAAAACACATAGGAAAGATCATAGGTTTATAAAAGAAAAATATCTTCATTGGTACGTGGCCTTTTGGGTAAAGCCTAAGAGCAAAGCCATGAGGGATTAGGCCCAAAGTGGACAATATCATGCCATTGTGGAAACATCTAAATTTCTTTTGGACCCAACAGAAGCTTCTAAAATGTGATTACATGTCGAAGGAGAAAACCATCCATGACTTTGCTGATGCAAGAGGATCTAGACAAATCGTTAGAAACAATAAAAGAATATTTAAATCGTTGTGGTTCTGCTAAAGGATTTCTTACATATAGCCTGATGTCGGAAAGCAAATTCCGTGGACAGATAGAACATTTCCTTGCTGCTTCTTGTTATGGCTATTCTCTTATCAATTAAAGGCGTTTCTTTTTTCTTTTTTCTTTTTTAAATTAGTGATTATTTGTTGCAGAGCTGGTTGTATTGGTAATCCTCGCACAATACAATTTCTTTTTGAAGTATCTCAAGTCCTTCATGAGAGCATTGATATCTCAAATATGAATGATGAGAATAAGCAAAAAGCAGATCTGATATCTAAATTTGTTGGCATGGTAAATATATCTGATCTGACTTTAATGATCCCTGCAGATAAAACTGCTAGCTCTTGCACAGTTTCTTGTTTTCTTTGTTGTTTACTACAAAGATTGAATCAACTGTTGCTAGTGCAATTTATTGTTTCCTGAAACTAGCCAGTAATGATCAGGCTAGTTTCCTTCGAATTTATAGGTCAATTTCGGAGCTGATTTAGAACATCATTTGTCATTTCTATGTGATTCTCGTGCAGCTTTTGGAAATATTGAGGAAGTTAAGGTTAGTCTGTATGCCATGGGTGATATTAATTCTATATTTCATTTCTCAGTTCTTGACAAATGCTTCTCTGCTAAACTACATTTTGTTATTCTAAATCTTAAGATACAAAAAATTGTAGTTAAATAAATTATGTTCTAGCAACTGTTAGCAGGTCCTACTACCTTTTCGCCAGTAATTTCTCTTCATTTAAAATCCCTATGAAAATAGGCACCGTTAAAACCTTAAAAATCATTAAGAAGGAACCCTGACTTTTTTTACCTCCCAATATCAACTATTCAAATTTGATGGAATCAAGCTGCCAGTACCAACTATTCAAATTTTATGGTTATGCAAAAATAAATAGCATGTAATATTTCTAGATATTCTATGTTTAATCTGACATGTTCACAGTGAAATCATACACAATGTTGTTAGTTTGTCCAAAAAAAATTCTTAGATACAACTTCTGCTGTTCTTATTGTTCATTTAGATATTTATACTTGGAACCATAGTTTGAAGTGACAAGTTGTGTCTGTAGGCATAGGCGAAATTATTGTTCGTAATTGGCATGTGAAACGATGAACATTAGGAGAGGAAAAAGTTATTGAAGAGTGGGTGTGGTCGCAACGGTGAGTGTAACAATTATTGCAAGCGATGGCATGGCGAGCACTTTGGGTAGCAATTGGTGTAGGTGGCGGCTGCAGATGGTAACTCAATAGGCTGTTCGAACGGCGGTGAATAGGTGATCGTGGGACAATGACTGCGGGGTGAATGAGATTGGGAAGGGATGATGTGATCGGGAAGGAACAAAAAACCTAATTAATTTCTAACCGTATAAAAATACAAAAATTCTAATTAAATGATGAGACTATCTTGTATATAAACTTAGTTTAATTTTAATTAGTTTATTTGATGAGCTTTATTTAATTCTAACACTAAATATTAATATCATTTGTATTAATTAATTATCTAAAAAAATAATTTAAAATATAAAAATTTAAATAGGATAGACTTTAGTATCTACTTTAGTATCTAACATTGGTGAAAGTTTTTCTTATATCCTAACTTTTGTAATATCTAAAAAGAGGGAGATTATTAAAAGATGTAATCAGAAATCTATAATTTGATGAGATAAAGTTTGAGTTCTTTTCTCTCTGTTTAGTTTTGTTCGACCATTAGCTATGGTTCACACGTCACTTTAATTAAATTTTTATTTAGACAAGAATATTTTTTAAAAATAAACTCTATTTTCAAATTTAAATGTGATTTATAAAAAAAATCTTAAATCTAGAAATTTTCAAATTTGATTTAATCTAATCCGAATCAAGTTTTATATATTTAATTTTTAAAAATTCATAATTGTAAAATTAGTAAATTTAATTATAAAATTTAAAATCTATTTTAAGTCTAAAATATAATTTTTTTGGTGTTAAATTTTTTAAAAATTTAAATTTCTTTATTTTTTTGTCCACTCTAATAATTATAATTATACAGAACAAACAAATCTAAAGAAAAATTAAGTGATAGAATTTTAATTTATTTCACTACATACAGTAGTTTTCATTTATTAGGGTTTTATGATACCAAATATCAAAAAATATTATTTGATACTTTTAGTTTTTATCAAATGCTAATAAATAAATTTAACACAATTAGTCAATTACATAAAGTCATAAAAATATTTGTTCATTTTACAGAAAATTATATAAGATAAGTTTAAATCTGAAATTGTTTCAGTTTTACAAAATTTGAAATCAAAGGATGCTCAAGTATATGGAGGACTAGAAAATGTTTTTTTTTCTCATTCCAACATTTTATTGCTAAAGTTGAATAAACTACACGTGGAAATTATTATAAAATGAAAGAAGTATATAGTTTATGAATAATTAATAAAAATTAAAGCTAAATAGTTACAAACATTTTTAATTCTAAAAATTAAGGCGATCAAATTAATTGCTAAAAAATAAATAGGACTAAACATGTATCAACAATCTAATTAATTATTAAGCAAATAATTAATTAAAGTAAAAAAGAATTAATTAAAGAATTACAACTTATGAGTAAAATTAATCATGTTATTATTACTAATTCAATTAACTGAGTATTCAAATTGTACTGGCATGACACGAAATAGCAATAAAATCATATCGTTCTAGATATTGAAACTTCACACTGCTCGGGATTTCTTGCTTGGAACATTACCTACAATTGGAGTATCCATGCATTTGACTGTTAATCTGCATTTTGTGTATGCAACATTGAGGTTATTATTTTTTTCTCCTCTAGTTATGTTCCTAATTTCCTTTGGTAGTTTCTTTTATAGAGTATTCTTGTTCACTCAAGCAACAATCTGGGAATCAAATTTTTCCGAGAGAAGCCAAAGTTTCTTAGTTTTCTAAAGTCCTGCCTGGCTTTCAATGATGTTACACTCCCATCAGTTTCTGACAGAATTAGGCGGATGAATCTTTATCTGGAGTCTGCTGAGGTGACTACTTGGACAAATACGATGCTGATTGTAGGCTTCACAAATATTAATTGACTTATCTTCCATTTCTTTGTTTTGCAGATTGCATTGTTTGGGGGCCTCATATCACATTCAGAAGGATTTATTATTTCCATTATCAGTTGCTTACAATGCTTGGATATGGCAGAAGGTTTAGATGCTGATATTTGAATTTCCTTTAGCATTCGTTTCCTACTATATCAGAGCTCTTTAGACTCTGTTCCTCCAATTACTCTAAACAAAGAAACCCTTTATAAGATATCATTGCCTTTAAGTGGTGGAAATTAATCAACATTTATAAAGCTGTGATGATATTGAAATACAAGTGTAATTGCAAAAACCACATGGAACTTGTTTCAATAAAGATTGAGGTGAGAATTCAAATACCCGTGGAAGTAATTTAACAAGAATATAACCAACCCACAAGGGAATCTTCTTTATCTCATTGTGAACTGAAAAATCTTTTATTGCATCTTGAGGACAGTTCCTTTTCTTTCTAGCAATGAAAAAACATATGAAGTTGAATAATAGAAGCTGTTAATTAACCGTAACTAATCCTTTTTACAAGGATGAAACTTGTTTCTTCTAATTGTAAATCTAATTTTGGTGTTGAGTTTATGTTAAGGAGCATCCCACGCCACATTGGGTGATTTCCTGTAGAAATTTCTCTAGAATTAATGAATTCTAAAAAATTTTCATACATTTGGAGATACTTTTGTGCTCAATGTTGTTTTTTTTATTTGGCTTTTAAAGCAACTGTGCTACTTGTGCTAATATGTCCCAGCCATTTTGTTCTCTCTTTTCTTTGCGTCTTCCATACTTTTTTTAACCAACCTAACGTATATATTGGTCTGAAGGTTCTGGCATCTCAATTGATGAAGATCAAATATGTTCCTTGACATGCAAAGTATGCAGTTTGTTACTTATCTTACCAGGTATTTCTTCTGTTTTCCTTGCCTCCTGATTATTAAATCTGACGTTGGTATTTAAAGATTCATGGAAGGAATTACTGATTAAAAGGTTTTGTACTGTATGAAATGCTTAGCTTCAATACTTCATTGAAATCCATGATGAAATCTATGGCAATTGAAATTCGTTGAAGTCCTGACAATGAACGCACGAATTTCATTTCTATAGTTGTTATTGCCAATATCGAACCTTATGGTTTAGTCCGAGCTTTCACTACTCAGCATGATTTAATCATTGTTTTTCGTCATTGTAAACTTGCTACTTTTCTCTTCCTCTTGTAAGGGTTAGGCAAGAAAATAAGGTATTTGGAATAATAGAGCTCTGAATACCTACACTGAATCTACTTTCTCACCCTTTCTTCTGTATCTCAGAGTCAATCACTCTTATAATGGCTGTTATCAGTCTTTGATAGATAAACAAAGGTTTGAAAAACCATTTTGTGCCAGTGGGAAAAACTTATTGTTTTGCCAGCTGACTGGCATGTGAAACCTACTCAAAACTGGGATATACAATGTGGGATTTGGATGATTCATAAGCGATTCTATTTGCGATGATGACTTTTGTGAGAAACCATGAGCAAGAAGGCTAGTTTTTCTTTGATGAGGTAAGCCAATTCCTTGTTCTTCTTCATTTTCCTCTAGATTTTCTTACTGCTGCTCATCCTCTCCTAGATTCCTTCCTCAATGCCTTTGATACTGTGTCAGCATGCATTGTTCCGGCTAAGAATAAAAAAGGCCAGGATTGGAGTGATATTCCATACTTTCAGATAAACCATTGTTTACTCATGGCATTGAATGAACAATGAGAAGGATCTTTTAAATTGCATTTGCATGGAAAAATATTTTGCCAACAAAGTCATGTATGCTTCCTCATAGTAGCCATCTTGCAAAAATTAATGGTGATAAAGCTATGCTTTTTTACTCGCTTTTAAACAAATAGGTTTAATAGCTTGATCCAATTATATCTTACTGAAAATACTTCTATAGGTACTCATGAAATCTCATACCCAAAATTGTTAACAATGATAAATGGTTTTAGAAATTAGTGTTAATTACAAAGTTGAGAACTTGATATCTTATTGTTGTGTCAAATAAGATCATGCGGTGTGGGAATAGTTACCCACTAATAAGCACCCATTGAACTTCCACAAACTAATGTTAATTTGATTATCCTGTAGAGAGCTAAATGCAAGAATAGGTTGAAACACAAGGATACAGTTAGAATCACATAGCATGAATTACAATTTAATGTTGTGAAGATTGTAATATTGTATAATATGAACTGAAACTATAAGGTATGGATTAAAATCCCAAGGGGCCAAGGGCGATATAATTGTTATATTAGTTACAATGTGAAATAGGATATATTTTATTATTGTTATATATTTATTGAATTTTAATATGTGTTTTCACAAATATTGATATTAATGATATGTATAATTGTGTGTGTTTATTATTGATCAAGAATTTATAACTGTGAACTTGAGTGTATAATTATATTTATAATGATATTTTAATGTTCACTGCTTAGGCCCCAACCCTCTATCACCAAAAGCCAGTTTTTAATACTCAGATATTCACCCAAGAATAGCTTATGTTTTTTTCAGCATTGAGCCCTATTGTTAGCTCCATATTGTCGAGAGCCATATGCAGATGGTAAGTGCTGAACTACACCAGCTAAATTGGTCACTTCTTTCTTGTCTGTAGTTGGAGATGTGAGATAATGCTTTTCCCTAAAGAGGGGTTGGTCTCTGCTGCATGTATTCCACACATCACGTGGATTCATTGGAGTCGGTCTACCACATTATGTGCAATTGGAGAAATTAGCTTTCCTCGGTCTTCAGCAAGAATTGGAGGGGGGACCAGGGGAGGGCTCTTCACGACTTGGCAATGAAATGCGGTGGGAAAACACAAAGAGAAAACACTTAGGAGGGAATGGATTGGAAAGGTAAGGAAGGTTGTCGTAGCATAAGATGGGATGGATGAGATAGACTCAGAACCAAGTTTATTGGATTTTTTAGTGGTAAGTAGCATACCAGTGACAACTGTCCTACCAAGTATCCACATCCCTATTTGTGTTAGCATTATATTCCTGTCCTACTAAACAGACACATCAATGCAATTTCAGCATTCATGTGTGATGTTATTGTTCAACGCATTCTGTTTAATTTGAAGAGTTGGGTCAGTTAAAGTGTGAGGTGTAAGAAGTAAACAAAAACAAAAGAAATTGTTAGTCAATATAATATATAATGAATTTATTAGTTTGAATATAATTACTGGCATAGCCTTGCATAGATCTCAATGGAGGATAATTCTCATATATGTAGATCCCAAGTACTTAGGACAAACACGATCATGAGCAACCAATTTGAAAGGGGTAAAAACTATACTGACAATGGAAATCTGAATAACAGTTTAGTTAAGGTGTCATTTATGTTTAACCTTAAAAAAGAAATTGTATTTGTACATTTTTTTATCGTTTAATGTTCCTTAGTTATGCAGGCAACCATGAAGATAGGTCGATGTATTTGGTACAGGATGTTATTACAACTTTCAGATGTCAGTCTTTGTAAGTCTTTTATAATTCTCACTTCTTTTTTATCCTACAATATGCTCAATTTGATTTCCTATCATTTGAACCACTTTAGGGTGTCACCAAGAACTAAAGTTCAGATATTTTGTGCAATTATATCCCTATCAGCAAGTTTATCTCAAAAGAAGCTTCTGTACTATGCAATAAACAGTGAGGTATTTCCATTTAATCGATTTTGATTATGAAAATCTGCTTTGGAATATATACAAAGGTTTTGTTTTTCTGTAAATTATGATGCTTTGTTGTTTGCAGTGTCATAAAATGCATTTTTTCACAATTCCCAGGGGCTAGGGTTTCTTTTTCTTTCTCTACATGAAATAGTTCCAACAGTGTTTTGTTGTCCCTATCCCCAAAAAAAGTGTTTTGTTGTTAAAACAAGCATTCCAGTGTCTGTTTGTAAAGTGCTGGAACATTAGGTGCAGAGTACTTGAGCCCTTAAATACAAGGATCAACATTAACAAAAATTTTCACTTGCGAGGTTCTCTTCATTTTTACATTCCTAAGATTATTTACAGAATATCATGACCAATTAGCCAATAGATCCCGTAGCTTTGCACTCTCTGAGGATAGAGTAGCATATCTATTGTTGACCAGATGGCATTCTTCTTTCAGAGCTTCTTAACAATGATTCAATTTAACGAGTAGAAGAAATCAATAAGTTAATTTGAAATGCATTCTCGGTGACTTTTTGACTGTGATGATACCAAAACAAAGATGAATGGAAGAAAAAGAATCATGCAACTCTTGTAGATTTTACCTCGTCTTAAAGTTAATTGGCCAACTACATTTTAAAAACTTGCATTTATGAAAAGGATCAATTCATATTTGTATCCTCAATAATACCAGTTCGCTTTCATGCATGGATGAGTTTATTTCAGTTGATTGGTTAAAATTTAACCCCTAAATTGCTGCGGTAATATTTTTTTGACATATGCAAGATTTGAAACTTGGATCTCCTTTGTCAGTACCAAGTTGATTGCATGGATTAAAGTGCTAAGCTGTGCTGGTTAGCACCATTGTTGTTTTGCCTGTTGATCAACACATGAAATGATTTCAATACCAACATTGGAGCTTCACCCGTTGACTGTTAGCCTCGCTTCAATGATTGCACATGATATGCTCAAGTGACAAATGACATGTGATCCTGTCTGATCGGAGATCGGGTGGACCCGGGTTCAAACCTTCACAGGCTGGACTCGGAGAGGGAGTCGATGTGGACGAAGCTTGCCCTGGTCGAGTTAGTCCGACCGGCGTCTTCTTCAGCAAATCTCGGGCTTGACTCGTCTGGTT
>JBBPFQ010000126.1:696115-711884 GCA_037974815.1 Kaempferia elegans | reverse complement strand
GAAGAAAAAACAAATCTCTCTTACCCTCTAGCCACAAATTTAGCGGTCAGTTATAAGTTAACTTCATAATTTAATTACCTCCCTTCGCACACTCGAAAGCCAACTGTGGCTATGTTTGGATGGGGTAATGAAAGGTTCGTTAAGGGAAGGAGAAGAGAGAAATAAAGGAAAAGAGAATGGAAGTAAAATATTTAGAGAGTGTTTGGTTCGTTCGTTTTATATTTTCATGTTCTTAGAAAATGTTTTTTGGTTTGTATTTTCTACGTTCATTTTCTAGAGAGTATTTTCTAAAAAAATAAAAAATATATATAAAAAAGTCATTTTCTAAAATTCTAAAAAATGTGATTTTCTAAAATCATTATAAGTTTATTTTACAATAAATTAAATTAAATTTACAAGAATAAGAATAAGAATAAGAATAAGCTAAATATATACAATTATTAAATTTTTTTTATATTTTTATAATTTTAAAATAAATTTATATATATTAATAAATTAATTAGTTGAAAAAGTTTATTTAAAATATTTAAGTTTAAAATTTATTCAAATAATTAACTAAAGTTTTAATTAAAAACTTAACTTAGCCTCTTCTCTTCACTTGCTTACGTACCGCACTCCCCTCTTAAGAGAACAGTCGTGGGAGGTGTTTCCTCGCCATTGGCACCACCTCCTTAAGCACGCTCATGTCGTCACACGTTTCCTCATCGTAGCGCTAACCCATCTTCTCCATCGACCAGTCGAAGAGAACAACTGACGGTAGCGTCTCCTCATCGTTGCGCTACCTCAACCCTCAAGTACGCTCATGTCGTCGTGCGACAAATCCACTGTTGTTGCCCACCTAGAGAGCTTCGGCCATCTCCTCCTCCTCAAGCTCTAGCAGAAGATAATATTAGAAGAAATTTTATTTGTGTTCCCTCCTCTTTCCTTACACTTCAATTTAGGGTGGAAGGAATTCAATTTATTTTCTCCCTTACAAGGTTAAGGCTTATCCTTCATTTCCCTTCACCTTTTTAACTCACCTCCTTCCTAAATAAGGTTAAAAGTTTCTTTTCTCCTTTTCTCCTTTTCTCCTTTTCTCTTCTTCCTTTCCCTTCCTTCACCTTCTCTCAAAATTAGGGTAAGGGTTTAGGTGAGTATAATCTTGCTACAATTTGTTAGCGTTGAAACTTTAAACCATTATTTAAGTGGTTTGGCTAATTTGAATGAGTTGATGCAGGTAGATATGTAATATGGGGCGCTTGGTAAATGAGTTTAAGAGGTTAGAATGGGAATGAAATTGAAATTTATTTCATTTTCATTTTTGATGTTTGGTAATTAAACAAGAATCAAAATCAAAATATGAGTTTTATATCTCTAATTCTATAACTCACACCCCTAGATTATTACTGAACACATTCTCCCTTCAATCAAACTCATTACTCATTTCTATTACTGACTTGAGATCATCTAAAATTCTTGTGTCATTTTGAGCGGATTGGATTCGAATTGGATTGTGATTTTTTTTTAACTCTCAATTCGAATCTGATTTGAACTCGAACTCAACCCAAATCTGAATCCGGCCAAACTGACCAATTCGAACCCGTTCCAGACAACCCATATAACTCGATCTAAAATAATTTTTTTGACTATTTTCCCAATAATTCTTCATTTTTATCTTAATACTCTATCACTATTATACTAATATTGATATTAATATATATAAAAATATCTTAATTTTTAAAATAAAATCTAATTTAACCCTAAAAAATTAACTAACTCTTAGATTCAGATCAACCCAAATCCTACTCGAATCTAACCTGAACCCAACCCTAAAATTTTTAACCCAAAACCTTCCAACTCGAACCGACCCAAATCTAAAAATTTCTAATCCAAATTTAATTTTTTTCGAATTGACTCAAATTAAATCATCGGGTCGGATTTATTTTGACACCATTAATTTGTTACAGATTAGAAATTTTAATAGCGATTTCTTAAATAAATCCATTAAAGTGAAGATATTTTAAAAATTACCTAAAAAGAACAAAATTCAAAAAATGCTACTTATTTTTTTATGGTCAAATGGCTAAAAGGTTCCTTAATTTTAAAATAAATATATCAAAATAATACTTCATATTATTTTTCATCATAAAATAATCTTATTTCAATATCTATGACTAAAATTGTATAACATAAAATAAAATAATTCAGATTTATAATCAAAATTGTTACGTATAGAGTGCTATATAATTTATGTTTAATTTAATTAAAATTATTTTAACTTAATTAAAATCATTTTAATTGAATCAAAATCATTGAATGTTTATGTAAGTTATTATAACGGTATTAAATAAGTATATTTTTAAAATATAAATAAAATTTTAATTTAATTTATTTTGAAGCTAGGGTACAGTTTGAATAAACAAAATTAAAAATTAAGGAGCCCAAAAGTGAATGTTTAAAACTGGTCGGGCCAGACCGGATCCAGACCCGACCGGAGGTCAACTTAAAACCGGTTCCCAGTTCGGATGCTCTCCTCATCACCACGCCGCGGCCGCGCCTTGTGAGCTCGATCAGAAAATGGCGGCCGCCTCCCTATTCGCCGATCTACTCCGACAAGCGCGACCCAGAAACCCTAGTGTCGCCATCCTCCGGGCCTTTCCTCTCTCCTTGCGCCAACCCTCTCGACCCTTGTCCTCGGATCTGGCGAACAGCCAAGGTTTGGCAGTCGAAGAGGAGCCCAATGCCTCGGTAGACGACCTACGTAGCCGGATCTTCAGACTCCGGTTTCCTAAACGGAGTGCGATTGACGCACTCGATAGATGGGTCGGTGAGGGGCACACGGTGACGGCATCGGAGCTCCGGGAGATCACTAAGGACTTAAGGAAATCGAAGCGCTTTAAGCATGCCTTGGAGGTACAATTTCACTTCAATTTATTTTCACCATTCATTTCTCAATTTTCTTCAAAAGTCGGAATTTTAACTATGGAAGGTTAGCATTTTGATATGATGCTGTAGTGTCGTTGAAAGGACAAAAAAAATATCTCCTATTCGATTCTCTCTTATTCCTTTAGATTTTCTATAATCTTCATGATTATGTACTATTTGTCTTAGTCGTCATTGTTACTTAATCACTTGTATCAAATAGGACTTCAGTCCAATATTAATGCAATTTACAGAGGGTATTATTTCTTCTCGATGTTTTGGTTTTCCAATTCCAATTGTTCTAGTCGGTGGTCCTCATATGATGTCAATCATGGTTTCCCGTATCCTCTCCTCAGATCACCGTCTTTAAAATCCATGACTAAAGTTTGCTCTCTAGTTGCCTCTCATATGCCTGCAGTGATCATTGGATTCATTTGCTTGCCTTAATTCCCATGAAAAAATGGTGCTTTTTCTTTCAACCAAAAATTATCCTTGGTTTAGTACTCAGTGCATGCACCACTTTTTGTAACTTTTTTTTACCATCCCAAACCTCCTGTCAGTATGATAGTTTGCTCACATTGTCATTTGGGCGAGGTAGTCTAGCCAATCCAAGGATTGACAATAATATACATCTGTGGAGATTCATAGATAAGTCATTCCAGTTGAGTGTGCAGATCATTTTTTGTCCCTGGTTGGCTGTTACATTTAGCATCTTGGCAGATATGAGTCTCATCATTTCAGTCATATAGCCATCTGTTTTTGATCGAGAGTGTTGCAAGCTTCATATATGGACGTTAAGTTCGAGGGATGATTAATTAATAGAAAATATTCTCATTTTCTCTTGATCTCATTGATTCCTTCCCTATTGACCATAATATCTTGCTATTTGAGCGGTTTAATTTACTATAGCACTGTGAATTTTCTTGTATATTTCACCCATTTTTTGTGTATAGTTGCTTGTGTAAATTATGATTCAGTTCAATGTTTAACTCAATATACAGAGAGTATTACAGAGAAGAGATAGTACGGGTTTCTAAAATGAAAAGGGTAGCATTTCAATTGATGCTGTGCTATTCTTTGATGGCAAACCAATTTCCATTATTTTTTTTACCATGTGGTATCTTTTCATTTTCCCCTTCTTTGTGTTTTACTTAAGGTATTTTCTTAAATCAAAATCACTATGCAGAATTTAACTTATATGTCTAAGCGTGGTACTTATATTATGTTCACTGTGATACTTCATTGACCCGTGTGAAAACTAATGTGTTTGCTTGATATGCATGAAAACACTTTGTCTGAAAATGATTACTCCAAGTTAATCGTAGAGGATGCAACCATAACCTAGATTGTCCCTGCATTATGTATTGGTTGTTCAGTATTGTATGGATTAATAATATGGGAAATCAGATTCTTAATGGAGTTCGGACTGTCTTCATGGCTGAGATTTTGAAATTCATACCATGGATAAAGTTTTCTTCGAAAAATTGCACTCTTATTGTATTTGGCATGAATTTGTTAATCAGAGGGATGAAGCATTGGCATTGAATAATGCCATTAAGTTAATGGTTTTTTCTTTACTAATTTTATTCCTGTTTATTTATTTTATGGAATGTGAAAACAATAAGTGCCTTTAGAAGATCATCATGCATCAGTTGAATTTGGAATCTCCATAATTGTTTTATTAGTACATTCAGCAATTTTTTGTTCACCTTGATTTCCATAATTTGATGAAAATCTATTTCTGAATCTAAGTTACAAAGCTCAATTAGTTTGTTTATAGCGGTGTTCAATTTCCATTTTAAAACTATATTATGATGTCATCATGTCAAGTTGAGATTTGAAACCAAAATACAATTATTTCCTTTGTTATCAACCTATTAATAAGCTTAGTCCTTCACAGAAACCTACTTGTGTTGTTTTTAAGAGGCGACATAAATGGAGACCCTCAATTCCAATTCGTCATAGTGTTTCATCTTATTCTAGGAGCAAGAAGCCAGATATTGGTTTGGCAGTTTTTGAAGTAGTGGACTATTTGTGCGGTTGATTTTGATCTTATTTTTGTTAAATATTGTTTTTCTTATTCTGACAAATAAGGAACAGGTAGCTGGTTGCTGCAGTGAAAGACTAATATTCTAAATTGACTAGAGAACTCTTATGCACATTTTGTCTTACAGGACATTTCTCTATATTTATAATTGAAATCGCTAATTGTCATGGTTGACAAAGTAATTATCAATGTCGAAAATGATAAGCACATACTGGATTTTCCTGCAAAAGAGTGCTGAACATTTTATTTGTCATCAGTGCCTCAGCAAGGGCATACCCAGCTACTGTAAAATTTAATGGACTTCTTTGTTTTATGAACTGGTAAGAAAAGGAAATTTTCTAGATTTCACTGGGGAGTTACCTTTGCTCCTTCTCAATTAAATTTTTTTGTCATGGTAGATCTTCTAGGTCATCTGAAGTTGCCAGGAAATGGTTCACACCCAGATTCTTCTTTCCATAACACAAACGTTCATTAAGATTAAGGAGCCAAACTTAAAACTAAAAATGGTGAGACAGACAATAAAATATTTGGTAGAATTTGTACATATAGAGGCACCTTTTCTTTTCTTCTTATATTAATCTGGATCGATAAAAATCCTATCATCATGTGAATCCTACCTAATATTAATATTCAGTCAATTTGCAGCCTATCTGTATTTGATGACATGCTGCAATTGAGCTTTATGATGGATTTCTGTATGGTGTTTCTTCATTCTTCTTGTAATCATTATGCACTTGCAGATATCAGAGTGGATGAAAGTTCATCAGGAGTTTGAGTTATCAGATAAAGACTATGCAACACGCATTGATTTGCTTACAAAGGTTTTTGGTCTCATTGCTGCTGAAGAGTTCTTTGAGGGGTTACCTTCAAGTGCTAAGTCATATGAAGCATGCACTGCTCTCCTGCATTCATATGCTGCAAAAAAACAAATAGAAAAAGCTGAGAACCTTTTTGATAGAATCAAGGAATTGAATGTCTCTTCAAGTGTATTTGCTTATAATGAAATGATGGCATTGTATATCTCAGTCGGTCAACTGGATAAAGTTACAGTTGTTGTTGATGAACTAAAATGGCAAAAAGTTTCACCTGATCTTTTCACCTATAACCTATGGATAAGTTCTTGTGCTGCTTCTCTTGACATCATTTCTGTAAGAAGGATTCTTGATGAGATGGCTCAGGATCCAAGAGCTGACAAAGAATGGATTGCATACATGAGACTGATAGATATCTATCTTGCTGCTGGTCAACTTGAGAGTTCACAATCTTCTCTTTCGGAAGTCGACAAACAGATTAGCCAGCGCGAGTGGATCACCTATGATTTTCTAATTATTTTACATGCTGGTCTGGGCAACATACAAATGCTAAATGACATTTGGAAGTCTATGAAAATGACTAAACAGAAAATGACAATTAGAAATTATATATGTGTTATTGGTTCCTATGTCATGGTTGAACAGTTTAAGGAAGCTGGAGAAGTTATTGATGAATGGAAGAAATCCAAGGGCCAGGAGTTTCACATCTCTGATTGCAATAGACTGTTTGAGGCATTAAAAAAGACTGGCTTGAGTGACAAAGCAGAGAAATTCCATGAGCTAATGCTTCAGAAGGATTATGAACTTACAAGCGACTCTTGACAACAGCAGATTCAGTAATTAGAGAATGCAACGTGATGCTTTCACTTAAAAGAATACTAAACTTTAACACTTCCAAGATTGCTGTTAGCTCGCCTTTTATATTATCCTTTCGAATATGATATTTCATTTCTGTTGAATTTTACTGCTTTATAACGATTATACCATATTCTGCTATAAGTCAAAGTGCATTATTTTCTTGCTTGCTTACTATGGAATGTAGTGATAATACCATCAATGAACAAATCTATTTCTTGTTTGCAATTACCCACAAATTATATAATCTATATGCAGTTTCTCACCATATTATTTCTTGTTTTATATTCTTTGAAATTGAGTTTTGCAGCAGATTTTATTCCGTTTATTGTTGAACTAACAGGAAGTGTATCTTCCTAAATCTCTATGCACCATCTTGATGCAGATTTTAACATGGATGGAGTCCAATGGCTGTTTCCAATTATCACCATCAGATCATGGTGCCAAACTAGACCTATTAACGAAAGTCTACACCATAGCTGAAGCTGAGACCTACTTTCAGAATTTATCCAGCAGTGCTTCAAAGAGGGCTGCAGCTTTTCCTCTTCTCCATTCTTATGTAAAGGCAAAAGACTTGCAAAAATCAGAAGCCCTCATGTACATGCTGCAAAACTCTGGGTTGGTTGTGGATCCTCACCTTTTTAATGAGATGATGAAGCTGTACATAGCCACAGGCCAGATTCAATCCGTAATTAAAGTAATTCAGTATATGAAACGGTCTAAAATCCCTCTTAATGTACTTTCATATAACCTTTGGATGAATGCATGCGGTATGTTATATGGCATCATGTCAGCAGAGAGGATGCTTATGGAGATGACAAATGACAAGAATGTTGAGGTTGGTTGGAGCACATACTGTACTTTGGCAAATATCTACATAAATGCTGGGAATCACAAGAAGGCACATGATGCCGTTGCTCTTGCTGAAGAGAAGCTTTCTGCAAGGAAGCGCCTCGGGTATTATTTTATCATGACAATTTATGCTTCTCTGAATAACAAGGATGGGGTCCTGAGGATGTGGAAGACCAGTGCAAAGGTGCCCGGAAGAATAACTTGCACAGACTACATGACTGTTATTCATTGCTTGGTGAAAGTTGGTGACATCAAAGCAGCAGAAAAAATATTTCAAACATGGGAATCACAGTGCAGAAACTATGATATAAGGATTTCCAATGTTCTTCTAGGAGCGTACATGAGGAATGGATGGATGGACAAAGCCGAGTCATTGCATCTTCATACATTGGAGAAAGGCGGCCACCCAAATTACAAGACATGGGAGATTCTCATGGAGGGTTGGGTCAAAACCAGGCAGATGGATAGAGCTGTGGAGGCTATGAAGAAAGGTTTTTCTTTGTTGAAAGGTTGTCAATGGAGGCCTCCTGTAGCCATCGTGATGTCCATTGCAGAGTATTTTGAGGAAAATGGCAGTGTTGACGAGTCAAAGTGGCTCATTAAGGTTCTTAGAGGTTTGGGCCTAACAACTCTGCCCTTGTATAAGTTGTTTCTGAGAACCCATATTAGAGCTGGTCAGGTTGTCCCAGATATTCTTGGAATGATGGGACAAGACCAGATAGACTTGGATGAGGAGATCCTCTCATTTATTGACCGTATGAGCAGTGTCAAAACTGTTGATGATGATTGTATCTAACAGAAGCGTAATTTTCTCTGTTCTCAAAGTTGGAATCCTGTTCATCAGCATCAGCATCACTAATTCACATTGTGTCTGGCCCAACTGTTTGGAATTAGCTGCAAGAATCTTTTTCCTCCATTGAGTTATATGCAGTTGGAATCTTGTTTGCAAAGGGAGGAACAAAATAGAATTTTAGAGGAAACAGATAGTCTCAGATGAAACATCAACTTTTAAAAGTTGGATTTGAAGGATTTCTACATTACCATTTACGCTAGAAAGCTGGGAGATGGTGACTGATAATCCAAAGTCAGCAGACTGAGGACTTTATGCATAATTTCTTTAAGAATATTTTTTACTTTCAACCAAAATCTTCAGTTGTCCATACGACTATTGGTTTTATCTAATAGATATCTCATTAAACATATGTTCTCCAGACCACAATAGAACTCAAAGAGGGCTCAAACCTTCTCATGTGATAACTTAGACTACAAACAGGTATGTCCTTCTGAAGCATTGTTGATGTACTATAATATATAATGAAGTTTCATAAACTGTCATCTTGATATGGGCTGACAAAGAAGTTATAAAATTAGTTGCATTGTTGTGAATTGATGAAGATACATGCTCCAAGAATTATTTCGTAAGTGCCAATTGTTACTTGATCCGAGTTCTTACTTTGAGTAGAATATGGGTGAATTTCACTTTATCTCTATGTTAATATATTTTTTTTCTTCCATAAAATACTCTCAGAGTTTAAAATTGTTAAAATGCCCTTTAAATTTTGAAAACATCAGTTTTAATCCCAAACGTTGACATGTTAAGTTGCATGATGAAATTGAAATTTGCCATTTCATCATTATGTTAGACCATTTAATAATCTTGGTGATTAGGGTTAAAATGATAAGGCTTTTTAAATTTTTAGGAGCATATTGATGGTTTTAAAACAATGAGAGTGATTTGAAAAAGCAACAAAAAAAAACTTAAGGAAGCAAAATAAAAGATTTTACCTAAAAGAAGAAAGAATTTGGAGACCCGAATACATTTGAACACTAGTCGTATGCATATCTTAGTCATTTTCAAGTGATTGAAAAAGAAAATGGCATTTCTTTCTAATATATTGATGGACGTTCGTGATCTATTATAATTTTACCATCAGTTCAGTGCGAGTATATTAGATAGATAGCATTTATTAGCCTCAACGAAGTTTTTCTACTTAGAGATGCATATGAATAACAATATCAATATAAAAAAAATATATCAATATAATAAATGTGTATCCGTTTTATTTTATGTTTAGTGGTTGTGCTAAGGGGTGCACACCCTCGCCCTCTTTATCATTTTTGCCTGTGAAAAATCTTCAATTTGGCGAGGGGTATGAATTTTTTATTATCATGTTCAACTCAAATATAATGGGTCTCTCCCTCAGGCCGAGTTTCAGCGCAGGGCAGATCGGCTTCTATCGTACGCAGGAATTCAAGCATTGTCTCCATGCTTTTATCATCTGCAAAGCACCAACACAAGCAAATTTAGAATTCTATATTGTTTTTCATTTACTCAATAGCTCTAGCAAACTAAATTAGGACTTGCAAGTCTTTATGTAGCATAGACCATATTTTCCAACCAGAGTAGTGAACACAAGGCGACACAAACTTTTAGTTAATAATTCAAAATGAAAGAAGGTATCCGAAAAGACTGAAAAATTTAGTTAAATCAGTTTCAATTAGATTTTGATGGAAAAGTCAATGGATTGGAAATTTGACTTAACACTTATTATATCCCTTTATATTTTTGAAATATGAAAATCTCTCTCTACGTTAAAAAAAGAAAGATTGGTAAATTGTCATAAAATCTCTATGTAGAGTTTTAAGTTTGCCATCCATCTCTAGGTTAGGAGAAAATTATTTTCACTTCGTGACCAAACATGTTATTTTGCTTTAACTCCTTATACATACCAATTGACAATTTTATACGGTTATACTCAATTAAACCATATATATACTTTGTTTTAGATATTTTATACATAATTAAATGAATTATGTGCTTTGATCAAATATGTAGATTGATTACATATTCATATAATAGATGATATTGATTGACCTATTGTAGATAATGCTAAATTGGATAGAAAATATAGTAGATTTTAGTTTAAATGATACTGAATTTAGAAAACTTATACCTCCTTTTAGATTTTTTATACCTATATTTTACCATGTGCCCATAAAAAAAATATGTGCGCAGGTAGTGTGTCATATATAATTGATTTTGAATATTTTGTACCTAATAAAATAGATTATGTATCTTGATCAAGTATGTATTTGATGATGTAGATCGACATACGATAGATAATGGTCAATCGGATAGAAAATATATAAACTAAATTTTAATTTAAATGATGCCGAATTTAAGAGAAATTATACATCTTTTTAGACTTTTGTACTTATATTTTGCCACACCGTGTGTCCCAGGATTAGAGAGTTGAAGCAAACTTTGACTTTTGCATAGGGAGTGGAAACAATTTTTTTCCGACATGGGATTGATAACAAAATTCAAATAGTGCATGGGGATTTTAAGTGAAAATGGAGGATAAGATATATTCACAACAAAAAAACCAACTATTAGCGATGGGATTAGCGATGTCCCGTTTCTATTCTCGACGAACATTTTGATTGTCGTCGCTGTTTATTCACAACAAAAAACCAACTATTAGCGACGGGATTAGCGACGTCCCGTCTCTATTCGCGATGAACATTTTGATTGTTGTCGCCAACGACGATGACCATTTTGAAATCTGTCGCTAATAGCGACGACCATTTGAATACCTGTCGTTATTAGCGACAGATAGTTAAATAATCAGTCGCTAATTGAGACGGATAATTTTATTTTCCATCACTAGGGATTCACTCTACATTTGGTAAACCCTAACAGGTTACCGACAGGGTGGGAAAAAATAAAACCCTAGCGACGAATGATTAAATTATCTGTCACTAATGGTGACGGTTACTTTAAATATTCATCTCTAATTGAGACGAATTACATAAATATCTGTCGCTATTTGTGACGGATAATTTAATTATCCGTTGCTAGGGGCTCCGTCTGTATTTGGTAAATCTTAACGGGTTGCGACGGCTCTGCGATGGAATATCCATCTCTATTAGTGACAGATAATTAATTATCTGTCACAAAATTTGGGATATCAGCGCTCCCGTGTCTGACTTCTTCTCTATGCAAATTGTCCTCCTCCCTCTCCGGTGATTTGTACCTACTCTCCCTCCGACGATTTGCTTCAACGTACTCTTCTCTCTCCTCCGGCTTCTCCTCCTCTGACGTTCAGGTATTCCTTCTCTCTTCCTCGTATTCTTCTCGTTCGGTTCAATTTTTTGTTGTGGCCGACACTGCCGAGGGAGGCTCTACCGCGGCCGATGCTGCTCTGCCAGTGTTGGCTCTGTCGCGGCCTGGTTTGGTCTAGCAGTTCTAGCCACGACATTGCTCGACCGTGGCCGGGGCTGCTCGAGTAGGACCGGCGACATTGCTCGACCAGTACCAGTGCTACTCGGCCAGTGTCGTCACTCCTCGGGCCCGGCCGGCGCATGGTGATGTTCAATATTTATTCATGTTGATATTACTTTCATAATTGGATAAATTGATAGATAAATTGCATAGTTTCATGAGACCTAAATAATTTAAATAAAATTATGCTTAGTTTGACATGATTAACCATGTATCAAATTTTATTTTTATTAGGATACAATGTATATGAACAAGACTTAGATGCAAAATAGATTAGACAATGAATTTATCAGTCAAGAATTTTTTGTTGGGGTTGAACAATTTATCAATTTTGTTAAGTCTCATCCAGAATGTTTAAATGGTGACGAGTTAAAGTGTCTATATAATCAGTGCATATATAGAAACACAGTTTTCCGCGATGAGGATACAGTGAAAACCCATATATGTAGGTATGAGTTTGTTCCAAATTATTATAACGGGTTTTGCCATGGAGATTCATATATATTTGAACAAATTGAACTTTTCTTTGGTCTTCATCCTGCCCGATTGCTCAAGAGAAATCATCAAGGAATGTGAATGCAATGTAATGAATGGTTTATGATGAAATGAATGCATATGATCAATCGAATGTAGAAGAAACACCAACGCCTGAAGTTCATAAAATGTAAGACATGTTGAAGGCAAGTAAAAGAAAATTGTGGGAAGACATTCCTTATGACCATTCTCAACTATCAGTTATAACAATATTACTGAATATGAAGGCAGAACATTATTTCTCTGAACAATATTATGATAAATATATCAATTGATGTCAAAGTTGCTCCCCCTGATAACTGCATGACTGATAACTTTTACAATACAAAGAAATTGATTAGAGATTTGAGTTTGCAAGTAGAGAAGATTCACTATTGTATAAATAATTACATGATCTTTTAGAATGAAGATAGTGAATTGATGGAATACATAATGTGTAATCACCCTCGTTATAAGCAGAGCAGTTGAATGTTTGGGAAGAAGAATTAAAATATTCTTTTGAAAGTCATGTATTACTCCTCGTTAACTTATAGGCTCCAACAATTGTATGCATCTCCCGCGACAGTAAGCCACATGAGGTGGCATCAAAACCATGTACACGAAGGGGATATAATGTGTCATCCATGTGACTCACATGCGTGGAAACATCTAGATACAATATTTCCTTCCTTTGCAATGGAACAACATAATGTCAGATTTAGACTTTTCGTAGATAGATTTCAGCCATTTGAAAGTTATAGACAACAATATTCATCTTTACCAGTTATATTAATACCATATAATGTACCTCCATGGATGTGTATGAAGGACGAATTCATGTTTCTAATTGTGCTGATTCCAGGTCCTTAGAATCTAAAAGGGCAAATAGATGTATTTTTGTAACTTTTGATTGCTGAGATGAAGCATTTATGGAATGTAGGGACTGGAATTTATGACAATGCTAGCAAAGCAAACTTTACAATGCATGCTACTTTGTTATGGACGATTAGTGATTTTTTAGCCTACTCAATGTTGTAAAGATGGAGCACGACTGGTAAGTTAGCATGTCTACATTGCATAAGTGAGTCTGATGCATTTTCATTGACTTGAAATGGAAAAATATCCCGGTTTAATAATCATAGAAATTTTTTACTAGTTGATCACTTATTCAAACAAAATAAGAAAGATTTCAAAAGGAATGAAATGTTTAGGAAACTTTCTCCAATATCAAAGTCTAATGACAAAGTTCTTGATTAAATTGACAGTTATGGATTTCTGCCAGTATATCAGGATGGTTTTGACGATATAAATAAGTGCATTGTTAGAGTGAATAAGTGTGGTTGGAGGAAAAGAAATATATTTTGGTAGCTCCCATATTGGAAATATTTACTCATTCGGAATAATTTAGATGTGAAGCATATTGAGAAATTTTTTTTGATAACATTTTTAATACTGTGATGAATGTTCACGGGAAAACTAAATATACAATAAAATCAAGCAAGAAATTAAGACAATTAGAAAACAAACCAAAGTTGCATCAGAATGAAACAACTGATAAATATCTAAAAACATGTTAAACATTAGACAAAGAAAGTAAGCAAGCATTATGTAGTTGGTTGAAAGGAATCAAATTTCAAGATGGATATGCCTCCAATATAGCTCGCTATGTTGATATGAACAAATTAAAAATGTTTGGAATGAAGAGTCACAATTGTCATGTGTTCCAATAGCATTTCATGACCTACTTTTCAACAATATTTGGCAAGCACTTATAAAATTGAGTCTTTTTATTAGAGATTTGACTTCAAGGGTTGTTATAACACCAGATATGCATATTATTTTCGCTCTTATACTTATCATTTTTTTATGCTCTCATATGCTTTCGCCCTTCTTTATATTATATTTATGAGTAGGATCTAATTTTGGACTTAATTGTAAATTTCCTATAATTATGGAGTTCAATCTAATATTTTGAATGTGGTTTTATAGGAAATCTAAAGAGCCATGAATTAGGATAGAGTCAGATTAAATTTGACCTAATTTGAAGGTCAAATAGAGGAGATCAAGCTGAATTAATATGGATCGTTGATCCAGATCTAGAGAGATTTTGTTCCTTCACTCAGATTCAATCATCTAGCCATTCATTTAGATTTGAAGAAATCTGACCATTGATTGAAATCAAGCATACAAGAGAGCTCCAATACACGTGGATCCAATTTCAAGGAAGAAGAGCCGAATTTGAATAGCTCAATTTCAAGTCCAATTTCACTCTTTAATGGATCCACATCTTCTAAAGGATTTGGATCTTCTTCTACCAACCCAAAATCTAGATCCATTAAGAAAGCTCTCATCATCCTCTTCAACGGACGGTTAGATTTGATCAGCGTTATTCACAATGATTGGCTCAGATGCAATCTCCTTCATCACTTAATTCTAATGGACAGATCTTCATCACTTAAATCTAATGGTCAGATCTTCATCACTTAAGTTAAATGGTCAGATCTTTATCATGCAAATGGACGGCTCAAATTCAGATCTTCATTACGTGAATTCAAAGGCTAAGATTAATTCTTCATGAAATTGGATGGATAGGATTAATCCCCTCTTCTCCTCTCCTCCTTACCTATCACGCACGAACAGAAACATAGGAGGCTGCGTTTTTCTGCTCTTCCTCACGCCAAAGCCCGACGCACACTTCTCTTCTTCCCTCATCACCGGCCGGCGGTGCTTTGTAGCTACCGACTGGACATCACTTCTTCCCTCACCCTTCTCTTCGGGTAGAAGCAGTTTTGGACAGCAACTTCCTTCTTCCTTCAACAAATTTTGGACAGCAAAACATTCTTCCTTCATTCAACAAATTTAGGACAGCAAGCAACCCTTCCTTCGTCAGGTTCCAGACAACAACTTTCCTTCGTCAAATTTCCTTTGTGTACTTGTGTTGTGTTCTTGTCATATGTTGGGTATTCCTTTGTGTTGAGTTCTATTTGATGTGTGTTGAATGCTTGTATTAATTTGACCTCCTATGTTTCAACTTGCACATGTTATGGTTGAATTGACTCATGTACACCAAGTGTTTGATGTAATGTTTCTACCACTAGTTAGGTTTTAATTGATGCAATTTCTTTAGTTTGATTCTTGCAATACTTTGTTAGTTAGGAGTTTCATGTTTTTCTTATGTTTATGTTATCATTCAAATGCAATTAGGTTAAGTTAGATTATGTTTCTTTAATGCTCTAGGTTTCGTTCATTGCTAAGTTTCATTCATTGCGTTGCTTTCCTTTATATTGCTTTATTTTCTTGCATCTTAGTTTATGTTAGACTAGATTTTCATTCACTTGCATTGTCTTTCATTTACTAGACTTAGTGTTGGGACCTAATCGTACGGCTAGATGACGTGTCTTCTTCTTCCTACGATGTTAGTTGCAGCGGAATACAAATCAAACAAAACTAACACAAACAAGGAAGAACACAAACCACAACACAACGATGTGTTGACTAGGGTTC
>JBBPFQ010000126.1:679900-696015 GCA_037974815.1 Kaempferia elegans | reverse complement strand
AAATAAAATTTTAAGAATTAAAAAAAATTAAAATTTTAAATTTTAAAAATTAAAACAATATATATAACAAAAATTAAAAAAAAATCAAAATCAAAAGAAAGAAAAAAAAGGGAAAAAAATAAAAAGAATAATAAAATTAGGAAAAATAGAAAAAAAAAATTTAATAAATAATCGAAGAGAAAAAAGGGGAGAGGAAAATAAAAAAAAAAATTTTGAAAAAGGTAATCATATATAATCACAGTTTATAAACCAAACAACAGTATTGAAATGATTAAACTTATTTTCATTCCAATCTACCATCAAACTCATTCTCATTCTCATTCTTGCTTCTCAAACCAAACGTCACCTAAAAGAATGCTCAATTGTTACCTAGATATTTACTGTTCGACTCCTAACTATAACGCATTTATAGAGATTTTTTTCTAAATATGATGCACAATAAAGAGATACTAGACTTCTGAATCTATCGCAAGTTCAATAATCATTCTATTCTAATAGAAATAATATTTTAATAAATAGATAGATTAAAAATATATAATTTTTTATTATTTAATTTATATATAGAAAATTAATAAGAGATACTTCAACAAATTGCCTGCACCAATACTTGTTTATTACCTGTACACCAACAATCCGTGTGCGTGTTAAATTTTTATTTAAAAAAGACATTTTCTTTGCCTAAATGGCTAAATCCTAAACTCTAAAAAAGGGGGAAAAAATAATAACATTATATACACGCTCAATGAATGTGTAGGATATATATATATATATAATTTTATGATCCTGCACACCGGACCATAGACTGGCACAATTCTAAAGAAAAAAATGATAGATTAATGCAAGTTTCATAAGTATCAAGAATATTCTATCTAACACTCTCCTCAAATGCAGTTATACATTCTGTAGGCCAAAAACATTTACAACTAAAGAATAAGAAGCAAATCTCCTGGATTTGTTTTAATGATCTTATTTGCTGGTTATGTTTTGTGCCGGGTTGAGCTTCACGTTTTTTCCAAACAACGAAAGGCAGCTGCTGGTCTTTTTGGATCTAACTCGAACTCCTTGTTTGACCTGTCACAAACAAGAAATTGGCCGACATTGGCGTTTGATTCAAGTGTCAATGAAGTATGAAATATTTGCAGCTACTATTCTAATCAATACCATTTTGGCATTGTTTTTTGGGGGTTTCCAACAGAGCCCGTTGCATCTGGGTCTTGATCCGTAATTCCTGCAACATAATCAAGTAGTTTTAGAACTTCAATCAAGGACAGTGAAGCAAATAATCTGATTGGGCGAATTCGAAAGAGCTTTGAAAGCCAGGGACACATTTGATGACAATTGCGGTATTAAACTGAATCACATAGTGAGGACACTAAACAAACAGGGGCTGGATGAAAGATTTTGGATCAAACCCTTATATTTAGGACTTGAGTGTTCAATCTATGTTTTGAAAGCTAGAAACAATCGATGAGTAGGCATTAGTAAGATTGCAACATATTCCTTCATTATAACAATAGATTAACTTACTGATTCTTGTGCAATAGACTCGGAGAAAAGGCATACTGATTGGCACCCATTGTTTGTTCCTTGTCGCGGTCCTCAGTATCACATATTTTTAAAGTGTGGATTTCATAATCTTGTTCTTCGATCCTATTTTTTGTTGTCACATGCAGTGCGACAAGTGCCTGGATATTATTCTGACAAGTGACACTATTCTGTGGCTGAATTTGGTTCTTCTCTGGCTTCAAGTGACCTATAAATTCAGGTGTGCACTTTTCTGCAGCATGAAGCCAAGCACTTTCTAATCTTTGCTCATCAGTGATTGCTTTCTCAGACCTTTGTTCCGATCCATATTTTCCTTCTGCTGGTACTCGGAAGCGCTCTGTGGTTTCAGGTTTTTCTGCTGCTTGCTGCATTACATCTGAGTGTTCTATAGTGTTTGCTGACGAGTAGGATCTTCCTGTGAGCCTACCTTTATTAGGACCCCTTAAAGTACCTAATTCTACTTTGTTGCTGTTACCGTTCTGTGTTGAATTGCTTGTGGGAGATTCAGAAAAAGCTTCATCAATATTCTTTGGTAGAAGACCCATCCTAACCTGGACATTTTTAGCCAAGACCATCTCGAATGTGTTTGTGATACAGCTCAAAAATCTCTCTGCTCTGGTCTTTATTGTATCGTCTTCAAATGATATGAGAACAACTAAGGTTCCTGAAGAAATGTTAAGAATAAAAACACTGTCAAGAAAACCAAATTCGATTAGGAATAAAGTCAATTATTTATCTCTGTCCCAAAGAAGACAGCTATGGAATTTACCTGTTAAGGAAAGATGATAGCGAGTGCATCATTAAACAAGCAGATAGCTATCTTTCTTGTCATTTGCACTAAAATAATTTAAACAAAATCCATAGAAGAGAGACAAAGAACAGGGTTATATTTGAGATCACATCAACAATTAAAATACCTTCATTAATATCGAACTGTGTTTGTCCCAACACTGCGTTTTTAGGGATATAATAAGTTAATAACATCTTTAAAAAAAAATACTGACACATTGGGTTATCGTATAGAAGTCTATAATTTTATCACTAAAATTCATTAAGAACGACGTAGAACAAATGAAGAAAGGGAGGAGAAGACAACTTACAAAGGGAGAGTGAACCAAACTTTGTTAATATTTTGAACAAACATAACAATGCCATCTCGGCTCACTCAATTAGGTTTTACAAGCAAACTAAAGAAATAAAATAATAGTGTTGGCGGCAATCATGGAAACCCTCACTTGAGATACAATACGGCAAAGTAAATTAAAATATTTTGAAAAAAAAAAAATCGACAAACAAAGTAATAACATTACTTCAAAATAGACCAGAGAACTTACTAGTTCATTAGTTGTTATAATGTAAAGGATTAAGAAAGGGTGTATCATGCACCTATTATCTACATCGAATAGTGTCAGTGCTAATAGTTCTAATCACATTGAAACCTGTTTGACATATTTATCATATATTATTAAGAACATAAGCACTGAACTTAAACTTGCCAAATACAACATCACAGCGCAGAATAGGAATTCTTGCAACACAATGACCATTAGAGTTTATAAGTAAATGAACATTACTCCAGGTCAGTTAATACACATTCTGAACTCAGTAATTTGTCAAAATGGCTAACCTTTATTTTCTATAATAGATACTAGGTTTCCATGGTCATGTAGCAATTGCTTCAATGTTGTGGAATGACATTGATCAATACATTTCCTCCATATCACATCTACCTCATCTGGTGTTGCATATGTGTATACCTTCGTACTTGTTGGATTATTTGCAGGAAGAGTATCAAGTAAGGAATTATCAATGGATCTCCTGTTCGATGACAAAGAACTACTTTTAATTCTCATTCTATATGAGCTTGGAGGACCTAATAAAAATAAGTAAATTGATTCCTTCATGATGAATAGAACAAGACCTGTCTTTGCAGAATCTGGAGTTGTGAACAGTTTCATACATCATACCCTCAGACCCTCTTGTGCTCTGTTTGTTGTTGTTGTTGTATGATCGAGTGTTTTCTAAATTCTGACTAGTTCCAAGCTGAAGCAGAGCTGCTGTGAACCAAGTTGAGCGTTCACTAGAATGTTGTAGTTGCCTTTCAGCATCTGAAAGAGTTTTCAAAGCCTGTTTTAATCTATTTAACTGAGCTTCAGTCACTGCAAATTTGAAGGTTAAATAATAAAAGTTAGTTCCCAGTGCCATGAATTCCTTCTAAACATAGAAAATTTTAATAAGCTTTATTGGTGCACGAATGCAGTTAACTCTCTTATGCACAATTTGTTTTAAAAAAAAAAAAGAGATAACATGAATTTTAAAACAGCAATAATGAGTTTTCTCGTGTGAACAAGAAAACACAATTTACATGATCACAATAATGGGAAACACAAGCCCAATTAATTCTGCCATTTGGAATAGTCCATACTTAAAAATCAGATAAATTGAACATTTAAAACATGATGAATTTCAAGGCAGAAAGCTAAGAAATTCTCAGTTTTATGGACTGTGTGTGCACCGCACCAATTCCATTGTTGCGAAATCAAAAACTAAATCATGACTACTTAACAACAAAATTTCTAATTTGACCATCAAGTTCTCTTGAATTTGCATTCTAGGTCATTATAGTTTTGTTGGTTATTATTTCAAAAGTTTTAGGCTATTTCGTCTAATTAGTTTCACGACCTCACCAAAATTTCAGCCATTGACGTGAATTAAGCAAATATGATTGCAAAAGTTAAAATCTTAGAAATTAATTCCCAGTTATTCAAAATCCTATGAATAGGTCAAATGGAGCAAAATTCAGAAAACATTTGATCGAGATTAATTCAAAAAAGTATCAGAAAAAGCAATTGAGCTAAAGTGTAGTAAATGGAATAAAAGAGGAGAGGATGAATCAAAAAACCAAAAAACAAAATGACGAGTCTTAGTTAGCCAACATTGATAAACAAAAAAGTTTATCGAATCGAGATTTTCTTTCCTATTTTCTTATGCCATCAGATCTCTCCTTGTTGCAAAAAACTTAGGTGTGGGAACTATTAAAAAATTAAAATTCAATAATTATAGTGTTGAAGATTCTATTGCATTGTATGAATATTACCTTTATTTTCAATTTGTATTATATTGCATTAAGTAGATCTTTTGTTATCTTTAGTTATGGATGGTTAACTTATGATATTAGAATTTTATTTTTGTTGCATTAAGTAAGTTTTTTTGTATTAACATCAGTAATCGCTTTGATGGTGACCTAAAATTTGATAACCAATCAGGACAACACAACTCAGGTTGGGTCAAATTTACCATACTAGATTTGGGATACACTCTCGAGCTAATTTTATTGATCTGAAACACTTGGATCGGTAAAATTTTTTGTTGAAAGCCAACCCTACCCAGGTTCACTCCTAATAAAAATTACTTTATTTCCAGATAATTAGATAACTTGTGCATATTGCATGATTTAAATATTTAATTATCAAACTGGTTTATGGAAGAATACTAGAATTAGATACACAGAAGAATAATAAAATTAGAACTTTTCACTATTAGATTCCCAACTAAATATTGGAACAATATTATATTTAAACCTTTTACATGCCTATTAGATTAGTAGATGAAGAAATGTAATCTCTTTTCCTTCTATTTGTACTTGTTTCTGTTACTTCTAGCAATTCTTCTGCTGCAATTTAAAATCAGGGAAAAAAGTTTATGGTTTCTTTAAAAAGTTTTAGATTTTAAATTTTTAAAAGTTGGTTAAGTCTCTAACATCTTATAAATGGTGATATTTCTCATGTAAATGACTTTCAACTCTAATTTTTTTTCTGTATGAGATTTCTCTATGTAAGATTGGTGAGATAGTTATGCCCATGTAGCATCAATTTCAATATGGAAGCTCTATGTGAGTTTTGTTCAATTTTAGTGTTACACCACCTTCAATATCCAAAACCTCGGCCATGCTATGAAGAAATGATGCTTGTAACAAATCCCCATTTAATAGATAAGCTGTCTGATATATTACACTTCAACAATAATAGAAGCAATAACTGAAAATAGGATAAGACAATTATTAGCTTGAGCTTAACAATATAAAGATGAATTGCTTTACTCACAACTGTGCTTCCTAAGATCTGTGTCATGAATTTGCAAGTTGGTTAACTCGTAAGTACCAGCAATGATGTCCATTATAAGACCAGCTAGTTGAGACATCAAAGCAATTGGATCAACACCAGAATCCAACAGCTCTCTAGATCTTTTAACAGTTTCAGCATTGTCTGATGACATAGCTATCTCCAGGAGATCTAGTAACTTATCATCAGAAACAACTCCAACCTGCAAATTTTCAACTAAGAAAGAGGCAGCAGGTAAAAGAAACATGCTCTCGTACAGGTAAATGCTGCTTGAACTATACTAGTTTATTACTAATGCCGAACATAAGAGAAACTAAGGAGGGCGCATTCGATACGCAGGAAGCAATCCAGGAACTGAATGATTTTTTCCAGATCCAATTCATCGCATTGTTTGGTTCATCTCTTTTAAGTCAAAATGGAATTAATCATTCCCCCAATAATCAGAAACAAAATCCCATGTTCAATAAGCCGGATTTAATAATTCCAGACCAACTATTTCCCTTCCTAATACCCACATTTTAGCTCACGACTTCACCACATGAACACTCGATTGTCCTGTAACATGAGATGATCTCGCCCGCTGCCAATCTCACCCACTAACCTCATCCGCCATCATCTCTTTGCTTCCTGGTTCTTTCACCACTGGCTCTTCGGCTGCAGGCTCCTCTGCCGCTGAGTTTTTCATGTCGATTAGCTCTTCAAAGTGAATCAGGTGCTCTTGTTTTCATCTAGATTCTCCTCTTTCTCCACCTAATCACTACTGCTATCCCTCTTTATGTTGTTTTTGAATTTTTCAGATGATTTCTTCCTTTTTGAGTTGTTTAAAGATAATCAACCTATGGCTGCATTTAAAGTTAATCAACTTAAACACAACTGAATGATGTATTATCGGATTATTTTGGTGATACCCCTTTTATACTGTATTTTAGTCTCTTCCTCATTGTCATAGAGAGAAATTCCCTTGATTGAATTACGGTGAAATTGATTAGAGAGTTCTCCAGTGTAGAAAGTAGGTGTTGCATCGCACTATCTAAATCAAATGTTGGATGCATTAGTTCAAAATACTCTCATATTCTTGTCCTCCGACAATTTTCTCACATGTATATTTAATCTCCACTTCATCTGTTCTTATTACATCTTGTACCCAGAAGGTGATGCTTATAGAGGATAACACCATTACTATGAAACTTACCGATACCGTGCAATATTGAAAATCACATTTCTTATACAAACATTTCCAACACTGTTACTATACAAATTGATTGAACTTTAAAAATTATATAAATCTATTTCATCTAGTAAGTACATTATGTGACATCCAATGAAGTAAGATATGGACCAGTGCCATTATTTTGAGTAACCAAAGATGTATTTACTAATACAAAGATTGATGATCATTCAATAGGTAAATGTTAC
The DNA here is from genome assembly GCA_037974815.1 of Kaempferia elegans. Taxonomy (NCBI): domain Eukaryota; kingdom Viridiplantae; phylum Streptophyta; class Magnoliopsida; order Zingiberales; family Zingiberaceae; genus Kaempferia; species Kaempferia elegans. The sequence continues at coordinate 688,933 of JBBPFQ010000126.1, read as the reverse complement.
CTCATAATTGTTAGCATAAGTAATTCCCCACCTAAATCTCCCTTTCTCCATCTTAGGCATATGTTATAGCATAATTTATTAACATCTTCCTCATTAGCCTTAACAACAACTGCAATATCTTCATCACTCTAGTCATTCGTCATTGGTCATTTTATTAACATATTAGGCATAATAGCCATGTATAATTTGGAATGGTTTTCCAAACTTTATTATTAGTTACACTAGAACATTGGTTTACTCTAGTCATTAGTCACGTTTACACTCTCTTATACAATCACAAGCATTTATTAGCAAAGCAATGTCAGGCCTTTTAGTCATGTTTGCTCTATTATTTTTGAGCCCACATCTATTATTGTCATGGAACTAAACTTTTGGAATATTTATCTTTTATTAATTGATATTAAAGTGCTATTTTGATACTGTCAGGTTTGTACAAATTTTTGGGGATTGTGATTTGAAAGACTGCAAGTTTTTGAAGTTGTGATTTTACATTTTAGTTTGGAGATGCACCAGGCTATAGTATTTGATACGTTGTTTTAGAGTTACTTTTGTCAAACTCATTTTATATAGTGTTTCGAATTAGGTGTTGAACTATTTTAATGCAGAACTTGTAGCTGGAATGAAGAACTCGTTTGAACTAGTGTGTCTGTTTGAACTATTTTGTTGTAGTTTTAGGTGTATTTTGATCTATGTGCAAGTTATGCTTTGCAAGTTATGGATGTGCTTGATCCATATGTAGGATTTTGGAAGATGTGGATGTGTTTGATATGAATGCGGTAGTGGATGTGTTTTGATCTGTGAAAATATTTTAAAAGTTTTTGAAAGTGAATGTGTTTGATCTATGTAGGTTTTGCAAGTTGTGGGCGTGTCTGGTATTAGATTTTGTAAAAAAAACAAATGTCATATATATAGGGAGGATAATTTGTTTTAATTCCATTCCTTGGTGCGGCCAAACATAAATATAAAACTAAGCATTCCATTCATGATTCCTGTTCATTCCTTTCTATTCCCATTCTCATTCCTAATTCATTCCATTCAGTTCACACATAGCAAATGCATCCTAGGTTCATTAAAATATAGAAAAAGAAAAGAGTTAAGACCTAGAAAAATAATATTAAAATAGCACATTGATTAAATTATATGTTCGTCCTATTCCCTTATTTTTTCATATAAAAGTAACAAAAAGTGTAAATTTCCATTTGCTTAGTGCAATGCTTGAGACTTGTGTAGCATGCCTACTAATCTCCTAAAAGACTTCAAGGAAAATATCTTAACTGTAAAAATAATTACAAGATAAGATCACTTTGTTTATGCAGATTGCAGAATAAAGATAAAAAGTAAAATAAAACAAACTCACAAGATCATTTACAAGAGCAGTAGTTATTCTTTTTCCCAGTAAGCTCAGTTGGTCAAGCATAGATTCTGCATCTCTTGGCGAACCATCTGAATTTAGAGCGATTAAATCTATAGCATCAAATTCAACATCAAGATGCTCTTGTTCAGAGATGTTTCTCAATCTTCTGATTATGTCAATGTCTTTGACCTTTGAAAATTTGTATTTTTGACATCTGGATATAGCTGAGTGAGGCAAACTAGCCTGGTCACTTGTAATAAATATGAAGACTACATGAATCATTGGTTCATCAAGATACTTCATAAACAAAGACCAAATCTTTTGAGAAATCATGTGGCAATCGTCAATAACAAAGACCTTATATCTAGAATTTTGTTTAGATAATGCAAGATTTTTCAAAGAATATCTAAGTTTATCTAGTCCCCTCTTACTTGTCAAATTCACTTCAAACATAGTTGTTATGTTTCTGCTGGAAAAGGCAATGCACTCCTGACATAACCAACATGGTTTCTTTTCCTTAATAGACAAACAATTCAAGGCTGCTGTAAATACTCTTGCAACTGAAGTTTTTCCTGTTCCATGAGGACCACAAAACAGATAGGCAGGAGCTATTCTTCTCTGCCTTAAAATGGCATTGGCAAGCGACTCAACAACAATGTTTTGGCCTACAATTTCATCGAAAGATCTTGGCTGGTACTTTTGACTTAAGCTTCTCTTGTCCTCAATCTCCAAGTCAGATTTTGCAAGTCTGGTAGATTTGGTCAGTTCCAGCGCATCTTGGCTTTTACAGGAAGACCATCTCCTTCCATCTAATCGGCTCACAGCCTCTAAATCAAGCTCCCCAATATTAGTTGACAACTCATCACTAGTTGTATTTAAGGAAGAGCTACCTCCATCACAGCTATTAGTCAATAAAGGTAAACCTTGATAACGTTTCGATGTGCACTTTGGCTTTCTAGTACCAGAGGATCTTTTCTTAATTATTATACAATGAATGACTTCTATATAGAATGCCACTATTGCTTTTGCTTTTTAGAGTGTCTAACAGTAAAGGAGAATTGAGGCCTCCAGTTCCTCTATATTTATTTCTTTTTGACCTGTAGCAGCTCATGCCACATCCTTGACCATTGGGCAAATCTGGAAGATCCAATTCATCCCCATCAAAAAAAGCAGCTGTGCCATCACAAGAATCAACTATGCTAGGCTTTTGAGCACCAGATTTGTAGTAAGAGTTTGTTGACACTGGAGTACATGATGATGATCCTTGTCTTTGCATCATTCTGAAGATTTTGGAGGAACAAGACAAAGTACCATAATCAGAATCACTGAATACTGGAGAAGCAGAGTGAGAAGGGTAACCATTCCTTTGGGATAGCTCATGATTCAACCGTAAATCTTTAGACTTGTATTTATCAGTATCATCAGATTGCTCACCTGAGTTAGAACTCATACCCGGTACAATTGAGATTGATGCATGATTAGCCATGTTTTTTTTGGCTTTTGAGCTTCTTCTTGAGGTTCTATCAATTCTACTGTTTAGAGTTTCTGAATCTGTGCCTGGGAATTTATACATGCTAGCAGGAAATTCAGGATATGCATCACTCAAAGAACCCGATACATGAAGAATATTTAAGTTGTCTTCTGAAGATTCAATAACCGATGGTCGTTTTACTTCAATTTTTTCTCCATTGATGCATTCAATAGACTGATCATTCCAATTATAAAGATATATCTTATCACTCTTTTTTGCACCTTTATCAAGTATTTGAGGTGATAAACCATTACTGTTTTTTCTATTTATATCACTAGTTAGTTGAATTCTGGAGGTAACTCCCGACCTCCAAGAAGAACATGTTTCAGGGTCACGTAAGAGCCGAGCCCTTTGCAGGGCAGTCAGTTCCTTCTTCAAATGAAGTTCACTTGGAGCAACACAAGTTTCCGCCATTCTTGCAACAAAATCAATTTACTCAGCAAGAGCAACTCAAGCCCAGTCAAAGATACATTCAGCTCAAAGCATAAATCACTACTTACGTACAGAAAAAAAAATCTGATAATCTAGAAAAGAAGCTAATGTAAATGGTACTTACAGTAAGATTTACTGTGGCCAGGTTAGAAGGGGTGAATAGATAGCAAACCCAAATCATCAATTTCTCACACAAAGGACCGACAAAAAAATGTTAGTAGCATGAGTGTTATGTATATAATGGATTAGTCATGTAAAGTGTCATGTGGCAAAAATATAATGATAAGCTAAGACACAAGGCAACCAAGATGATTTAATATGATTCAAAGATCCTTCTCCTACTTCACAACCTATAATGTGTCCAATGCTTCACTCCTGTAGTTTCCACTATTATCACTCCTTCACAAGAGGTTACAAGGTAAACCTCTACAATCCAAGGCTTAAGCCTTATCCACCAATGGAATTTCACAAGCTTAACCTTAAGGATTTGTCTCAACAATAAACCTCACCTCTTACCTAAGAGATGAAATAAAAGTTAAGTAAATAAGAGATTACAAAAGGTTATCAGCCTACGAAGCCATCAACTTTGTCTAAGCTCTTGAATTCTTTTAGGCACTCGAATCACTTAAGCATAGGAGAGAATGAATGGAAATGAAAATTACTCACACCCAGAAAGTTCTTCCAAGAATTTGTAAACAAGGCCCTCAATGGATACCTTTCCAATGGAGTGCTAAAAATAATCATTGAAATCCAACGATTCTTTAGCCAATCAAGTGCTAGAATGTCAATTAATTAGCCACTAGGCTCAAAACAAATCACATCCAGTCACCCACCTAGTCAACTGACATACTCTCAATTGGAATGGGATTCCATCACTTGGCTTACATCCAATTATAAGCCTATGCAAAGATCAGCCAGTCAGTTGAAAAAACGTGACTTGGTAGCACATCCCACAATTGAAGGCTTCACAACCGTTGAGCCCTAGGTAGTTCACCAATACCTAAGCAATTGTAACACTATTACAATGTTACATGCAACACTATTACAATGTTACATGCAACACTATTACAATGTTACTTGCTAAAAACAAAAGTGAAGATAAAACACTCGTAATGACTCACAACTCTCATGCCATCAGGCCTTCAGCCCCTTCGGTCCATTGTGCTTTAAGTGCTTCAACTAAATCAAATAGCACCTTAATCTGAGCCACTCAACTCTTGATCCCACCAAGCTCTTCTCCGAACTCCAATGTGATAACTTGATCCAAGAAAATCTCTCGTGCACGCACTCTCTACGATCACAACATCAAAAACTCAATCCCATTAAGTTCATCATGCTCCTGGCTGCACTCTATCTAGACCTCCATCCCTTGAGTACACAATCTCCAAAATCGTCATGTGCACTATCAAATATATCTACACATTTCATGCACATATTAAATCACAAAACACCTACCTTAAATGATATTATCAACACATTAAAACAATGTGATTGAGCCCATCCACAAGGCAAGAGTCATTTTCCCAGTACTTATCACGTTAAAACATATTTCACAATCATGTAATAAGCAAAAGCTTTAACGAAAAAAAAATGGAAATCATGTACATCAATCCAAAATGTTACTTATCTATCGCAAAAGGTGAATCTGTCACTTGGCAGCCCCTCTAAGGTGGCCCCACACTTCTTGGAAGGGGGGAAATCACGGGGGTTCGCCCAGCAATAGTAGCCCATGTAAGAGGGGGTGAGGCAACCAACGGGGCATTCCGCACTTACTGGGAATCGATCACAGACTTATCTATGGCAACACCCCTGCATTAACCATCTGCACTACCCCACGGGGGCTTATCCAAAATGTTACTTATGATAAGATATGTACTATTGTTACATGAATCGTAGGTTAGGATCGTAGTTGTTAGAATCACGCAATTCATAATTCATACATACTTATACGATGTGATTCATATATAAAATGATATAATCTTACATATGAATCAGAAGTGAAAAGAACGACATAAATTCAGTTCGATTTAATAGGATTCAATATGAATCCTATTTTACACAATTCAAAAAATAAGAAATAACCATTAAAACTAAATCTAACCAACTAAAGGCAAATCTAACCTATTAAAAACTTAAATTAAATCCAATATTCTAGAAATTATACCTAATTTATTATAAATAATGAATTAAACCTAAAAGTTATCTTCCCTTCGATGGCAAATTTTTCTATGTTAAAAGCATTTGACAAGGAGGTTTTTGGTCATTTCATTTCAATTTTTAACCTAGTGAAATAAACATTGTCATCAAATAGAGGATTTTTTTTCTAGGAATCATCAACTTATTTCATCTATTCTATTATGCATTGAGAAAGGTGTTGACAAATCAATGATGATTAAAATTATAGAAGATTAGAGACAATTATATCCATATGACCATACATATTTTAGAAGGAGGACACCTCGTAAATATATAGACATGATGCACAGCCATACTTGCTCATGTGGAACTAATCATCGAGAAACATCATAGCTTCAACTATAGATGACTGAACGTGACATAATATGACTGAACCTGTCAATGGATGTCTAGAAGCCTCAACTATAGATCCCAGAAGGAATTTGTTGAACATGAAAAGAGATACAAAAGAAAATGTCTTATTAATTTTACAGGTCAAATAATATGTACATGCACCAGTTCCAAATGCAACTGAAAACTATCACCTTACAGAAAGACAAAGTGAACCAGCAACAGGAACCACAAAGGCATAAAAGAAAACAAGTCAAAACAATAGTTACAGGCGAAAATGACTGCAGGAACAATTTTCGGTTGAAATAACCACACTTTCACACACAAATTTAGCATACAGTTGGAAACTATTCCAAATGCCTCCTTAAGCACCAACGATAAAAATTTCTTAACTCTACACCGAAAAAATATATATATATTTTTTTACTATTCAATGGTCAAATCCTGGCATAATGCTGTTTTCATAGAACGAATTTGCAACAGCTTCACAAAGAGTACCATAAGAGTTTACAAGTGAGAGAGATACCTGAGATACCTTCAACACCCAAATCAATGGAAGAACAGACCGCAGATAAGGGATCTCAGCAATGTAAGGAGAGTAAGAGAGGATCGAAGTAAACCTTCTACTAACGAAGTCGATCCCAAATTTGCACCGTATGAGCTCGATTCCAGGGTTCGAACTCTAAACAGTCACTTCCCATCTGTACGCAGAAATTTGGCGATCATGCTTCCAATTCCAATCGCCAATGTGACGCGTTGGCCGAAATTGGTTCATTCTTTCTCGCGTGCCCTTTCCCTTTATTATTATAATCGGTTCTATATTATTTAAATTTTTTCTTTTCCACCCTTTTTTCAAAATTATGCGCGCAAAATTACCATTCGGAAGTCAGAATTCTCATGGTTCGACTTCTCTTGATACATTATCATTTTAGCCCTATAAATTTATCTATTTACATATAATCTCTTGTTTTCAAAACATTACTTCAGCTTGATTTTCATGTAATCCTCCATCTTTCATATATATATATATATATATATCAGAGCCTTAAGATTCCTCTAAGGACCTATCCTTACATGAACAAAATCCAATATAAAAATACTCATTACGAAGAAGCTCTTGATTTCTCTCAACAATTTGCTAAAACAAAGGATACTGGTTATTGTAATTCCTCATTAGTAAGCCAAGGTGATCAAATCTTAGTACAACAAAATAACACTATATTAGCGTTATTAACATCTTTACATTATAGACTTACAGTTCTAGAATCTAAAATATTAACTATTGAAAATTACGTTCATAAGAATACTCAAACAAACGATCTTAAAGAAGCTTTGGATAATTTAAATAAGGATCTCAATAAACTCTCTTTAGGAAAAACAATTTCTAGACAATCACCCACCACCTATAAATTTCTTACATATACAAACAATAAAGATTTATCTGCTAATGGAACCACATCCACAACAAATACACACTGATCTTTTTAAAGGACTTTCACAATCTTTAAGACAGTCTAATAGGAATTTATCTTTAACTAGAAAATCTATTTCTAATACCATGACTACATACCAATTAGAAGAACTTATAGATATTGAACAAAATCTGGACACTTTTTCAAATGAACAATTAAACACTCTTAATCCCAGAAGAATATATAACCAAGGATTATTATCCTTTTCTACAGCACTCTATAGACATCACAGGACACAACCACTCCATTTACCTGATGGAGGGGAAGAACGTTTTAACCTAATGAGTGAAGAATCTGCAAAAACTCTTCTACAAATAAAACATAACTATATTCATCTAGGACTAATTGTATTTGGTCTTAGGGGACTTACTAGAAAAAGTATAGGAGCTAAAATATTTTTAGTCCTATATGACTCAAGATTTTCTAACGTTGAAAAAGTAGTTATTGGACTTATCAAAGTATATATGAATAGTAATTTAGGCATAGCATATTTTTGCCCTAATTTTAATATGACTATACCAGACTTTATAGAACACATTAAAATTTCAGTTCAAGCAAGGGGATATGGAGATTTCCAGAGACATAACATACAAATAGATATTATATTTTTAGGAAAAACAATGACAAACATCAATAATAGTTTTAAAATACAAATAAATAACATTATAGAAACACTTACAATAAAAGGAATTTATTTCTTAAAACCTAAAGAATTTTCCTCTAGTAATCTTGCAGGATTAGATTGGAATCTTAATCTAGAATTAAATACTAAACCACAATCTTTACAACCAATGGAAGCTATTATTTATAAAGACAGGCATGATAGCTCCATAGTAAGATTCCACAATTATAAACCTTCAACTTCACAAGACGAAGAAAATAACACGGAGAATATGAATCTTATGAACATAGAACTTACTCCACAATTAAACGTTGATCTTTTAAATAGTTTCTATGACGACTTAAATGAATATATTTATATTCCAGCTGAAATAGCCATATACTTCACAGATCATGACTTAAAAGAATTAGAAACTTTTGATTTAATACATCATAAATTAGAACCAGAATGGATGTTATATTTTGATGAAGATCGTAATATTGTTGCTAAAAAAAAGAATATTTTTCACATGTAAATTTAATGAATCCAGCTGAATCAAGTAGTACTAGTAACTTCAGACCACAACCCCTGCAAGTAAGATACCCAGAAAGCTCTATGAGAACTATGGATTATGGAGAAGGGCATCCTCCAAGAACAAGGATTACCCCATATACAAATAATAATCCCTTATTAAGAACCATAAAAAACGTAGACCTCCAGAAATTACGTATTTTGGCAAAAATTCAATATTATTAAACATAGGTGAATGTGACGACCCTCAAATGTATAACACATACTTAGAACAATGGATAGTTTCTGTTAAAAGAGACTACCAAGCCAGACATGAATTAGACATAGAATCTGGTGAAGCCATGATAAGAGTAGGAGAAAACTACTTAGGGGATGTAGCACGAGCAGCCTGGGAAGCCTTTAAAACAGCTTACCCAGAAGAAATAGCTCGTATTGCTTCACAAGGAAACAACATTTTAAATTTCTGTTATACCATTCACAGGTTATTCACAGCAAGAGATGCTAATACTGGGTTAGACATAAGACAAAGAGAAGCCATGAGAGATTTAGAACAATTACAACTATTTAGTTGGAATTGGATTAAACC
>JBBPFQ010000126.1:560236-572716 GCA_037974815.1 Kaempferia elegans | reverse complement strand
TTCATAGGTCATACACTTTTTAATTATATATATTTTTTATTTCTCCTTCATATTTTACATTATATATAATTAAATTTTTATAAAATTTAAAATCTATATTTTATTATTAAAAAAATGGAGAAGCGGCTCCGTAAATACGAAGTTGCTTTCTTCTAAAAAGAAAATGAAGGAAGTCCCTCCTACACACCACAATGGAAGTTTGGATACAGACGTAGAGCTATTGTGGATGCTCTTACAACTCATCTATATATATTTTTTTATTGTCTTTTTCTCTTTCTACTTTTATATTTTAACTCAATTTTCATTTCTTAATCATTTGATTATCTAACACCCATATAATATTTTATTCAGTTGCACCCTTAGAAGTTTATTTTGTCCTCCAATTGTTTTCTGATTTTAAATTTTAACCCAATGACACAAAAATGGCAATACAAAATGTGTATATTAATCTACTCACTCCTAAATTTACTATCATTTTGAATTTATTATTTTAAAAATGTGTATATTATGATAATTGTTTTTTGATTCTTAAAATATTTTAATTTAAAAATTTACAAATAAATATACGTTATTCTTAAAAATAAATAAATAAGGGCCAAGACTCCCCTTCTTTTATATATATATATAATAACTCATATAGCATTTAAAAAATATATAATAGCATTATTTTATTATTGCAATTTTTATTTAAAATATATATATTTTCAATTTATATCGACTATGGTAATAAAAGATTAAATCTGCCCTCCTAGTACCTCATATCGGCCCCATGACTATTTATGAAGCGATAAATTAAAAAAATATAGTTGATCACTACGGAGAATTTTTTTTCCTCTACTTGTTAAGATTGGAATCCTTACTATATAATAATAATTCATCTCACTAACCAACTGAACTCAATTATGAGAACAAAATAATATACTACCGCGCAAAGTGAGAAAGTGGGTGACCATGAATATTAGAGCATCACTTGTGGAAGCTTTGAAAGCATATCTTTAATGGAAGTTCCTTCATATCTTCCGGTTCGTTCGATCCTGTCTGCACAGGTAGTGCAGAAACATGACACAGTGAGTTGCTATGCATTCACTTTTAGATGGGCCCCACTGACCTATTTGTGTCACGTTCGACGAACAAACCATAGCTTCCACCAGCGAACTAACATAAGGGATTGACCTTCTCCCCATGTCTCCATCCATCCCTCTGACAAAGGAGCAGCTCCATAATTATTTTTTAAAAATATTTGTTAAAAAAATAAAAACAAAAAAGTTAAAAGACTTTGTAGGAGAAGAAGAGACATTAAACAACGGCTAATTGATCGACGTTGTTCAATGTTAATTTTTTTTAATTAAAATAAATTTATAAATATCATCAACTTTTATTTTTTTCATTCATCTCTTCATGTATACCTGCATTTATTTTGTACATCATGATTATTGAGAATGAATCAATTGGTCGGATGATAAAAAAGATTCTCCGTCACAAATATTTCAAAACTCCACTAAAAAATTCCAAAAATACTTATAGAGAAATTGAGAGCTACGTGATAATCAAGTGCATCATCAACTTCGAGCTGACTTAGTTGAACATATCTGGACACACTACGGTTGTAATTAATAAAAAAATAATTTATTTGATGTATGATAATAGTTATATATATTTTTAATTAGTAATGTTATTCATAGTGTTAGTAATTTATGAATTTAAATTTTATAAAAATTTAATTATATTTAAAGTAAAATATGTAGAAGAGATAAAAAATATATATAATGAAAAAATTAAGTCCACGGATGAGTTGTTGAGAAGTTTTTGTTTTTTTTTTGTTTTTGATAATAGAAATATATAGAGTTTTTACTTCACATGATATTAATATGGTATTGAAACACTCTTCAAGGATGCTCTTATGATTAATTGATTGAAAAAGAATTAAGTAAAAGAGATGAAAATTCATGCTACCTTACGGTTTATCTTATTGTTTATTGCTTTTCGTCAGCTGGTCCCCACCTGCTCACCAATAGTCATCGCCCACAACAGTGGCAGCCATGGGCGTTAAATGTGAGTCAAAAAAGGCGCGTCCGATTAAGCTGCCAGAGCTCTGCATTTCTTGGCACCCGCGTCAGTTGCAGCAGCCATTGCGCGACGGCCGTAAGCCGCCGCGCTGTCTTCCTCCGACCGCCCCCAAAGAGGCGTGGCAAGAGGGAGAGAGGCAGCAGCCATGGTGGACGCAGGCGACCCACCCTTGCCGAATCCCGGCGCACCACCTGCTCATGCGGCCTCACCTGCGAACCCTAGCGACAAAGAGGAGGGCGAAATTTCCGCTGGCGAAAACGATGTAGAGTATTTTTTTTTCTCATCATCATCATCATCATCATCATCTCGCTGTTTCTACCGTGATTTTTAATCTTATGTCTAGGTCTTAGTGTGGAATTACTAACTTTCTGGTCTGGTTTTGTGCATGATGTTGCCTGTGTTAATTTCCCACGGCTGATGTTGGGCGTTTTACTTACCTTCTGCTCATGCTTGACTTTTGGTATATCGATAGTAGTTTCCTCCTCTTTCGTTAATAAAATTTTTGCGGTAAAAACTGGAAGGGTGAAAGGGCTCCATAGGAAGGAGAGGGAGGGAGAGGGAAACAAAAAATGAAGAAGTACAATAAAAATAGTTCATAAGCACCCAAAAACTAAGCCAACTCCAGATAATTGGGACAAACACGGATTGATGATGAAACATTGAAAAGTTACTGAATGCGCATTATCATCTCAATCATGCTCTATATCGAGTTTTTTTTTTTTTTTGCTTGTCATAAATAGTCTCAAAGTCTAATTTGTAAGTAGTGTCAGGTTTTATTGAGTTTCATAATTGCCGTCTTCTTTAAGAAAATGAATATTTTTGTATGTTACAACCAGGTTAACACTCTAATCACTTGTATGGCCACCATCAGTCCTCTCAGGTTCACATTCAAGAAAACCGAATTAATTCGGATTTGCAATTTTTTTTCTTCTCTATAGACGTGTCTGAACCAAACATGACTATAGGCTAATTAACTAAACCAAGTTCAAATCTTCAGTTTAACTTGACCCAAGTTGAATCAAATAGCATAGATTAGTCATGCCAGCCTTGGTGCAATGTTGAAGGGCAGGAGGCAGATGAAGATTAGAAAGAGACAGATTAATGAGGAGAGGAAGATAAGAAGACACTGGAAGGTCAAGATGAGGAGAAAGAGGAAGGAGAACTACTGATGGAGAAGAATGACTAGGGATAAGGGGCTAATGATTGAAGTAATGGGTTTTAAACTACAAAAGGTTTTTGGATGGGCTTTAATGAAGGATCCACGCTTGGGTCACTATAGATCACAAATTCTGTGTGGGACAAAGTGGCGACAATGGACATTTATTTATGTCTTTTGTATGCTTAGTTTAAGGCAGCCCACTGCATGAAGCTCCCACCAATGTGGGATTCCAGGGAAGGGTCAAACCACATTGCGTCTATTGTACGAAGTCTTATCTTGCATTGCAAGAGGTTGTTTCTGCGACTTGAGCCTGTGACATATTTTGTATACTCAGTTTATTCTTCAAAAACACCAATTGGTTGTAATTGATGGCTGTGATGGCTCAAAAAATGTCTTTTATCGATTTCTCTTCTATAGTAACTTCACATCTGGTTTTCTTTTATACAATTGTCTGTCAACAAATTTCCTAAACAAATGGCCTTTTTTTTTTTTCATATTTTTGATACTTGTTTTCTTTCTTCTAGGAATTGCCTACTATAACTGCTGCATTTAATAACAAAGAGATATCTGAACCAATTCTTGTTTCATCAAGGAACAAACTTGTTAGATATTCTCTGACTGGTAAGTCAATCATTGACCACTTCATGCTCATGTTTTCATTGTTATAGGTTATTAATTATATAATTGAAGACATGACATGGATTTGAATCTTGTGTCTTAATGAGTGATAAAGGCAAAGTATACCATTACAACAATGTGCCAAGATCGAAGCACAACTGTTAACACTTTTACTATGGCTGATACTAGGTGATACAGAACTTAATACAGGCGATACTTGGATTGATTCAGGTGATATAGAGCCAGATACAAGATATACAAATCTAACATAAAATTTGGAGAAATATATAATATAATCATAAAATGGTGTTTGTGTGAAAACTTAATATATTTTTATTTGTATATTCTACTTATAAAGGTAAAAATGAATGATATAGGATCCTGCCCTATGTTATAAAAATAGCATAGCAACAATGATAGGTAATTCTTTATATAGTCACTATTACATTCTCCTCCTGGTACTTCAAAAGTGGACAAAACCAATAATTATGGTCGGCTCTCTTATGCATTAGTAACTAGATAATTTCTGAGACATTTCAGAAAGATTCGTACTGGCTTTATTTTTTAAGTAGTTGGTTTTGCAAAACATTGATAAATGAGATTTACAGTTTACCTTATATGATCTTGAACCTTGGTTCTTATTCTTTTTATTGATTTCCAGGTAATACTTCCATTGTATCCAATACAAAGTTTCATACTTCTAATAAAAAGTATTATAGAAAAACATTGAAGACAAAGCAGATTCCTTTCAAATCAAGCAATAACCGTTCTCTTTCTTGGCACAAGAAAGTATCAGATGATAACCTTGTAATAAGATTTTCAGATGATGACAGTGAAACTTTCTCTGGAGATTCTAAATCTGTAGCATCCATTGAAAAGAATGATCATGCGGCTAGATTACTCAAGTTTAAGATGCCAATGACCTCTTTGCATAGACAAGAAATGCTGCAACAATCAACACTACATGATGAAAAATTCATGTCAAAGAAAGGAGTTGCAGGGCCTGCATTTTCAAATATTGGGAAACCCAATGGTTCTAACTTTGGGAATCAAATTTCTTCATCTGATAAGGTGGAGGGCATTCAAAAACAAATTGCTGCCTTAAAGACTTCTATAAGACAGGTAAATGACTACTTTCAGGATACAAGCTTAGCCGATACTGCAGCAAAAAGTTTGCGCCATAAAATTTCTCCAAGGGAAAATGAATGTAAGGTTCAAGCAAAGACAACATTTGAAAGCGTAGACAGAGTCACTGGTTCCACAAATAATGGTTTTGAGCAACTAAATCAGAAGTCAGACAGCCAAGCAATACATAGTGATGGAGCTAAAGCTGCTAATGCTAAAATACTTCCCCTTGGTGTCCGACCAACAAAACGTTTGAAGGTTGATAGACCTCTAGAGCCTGTTCATACCTCTGATGATGCCCTACGATTTCAAGAACATTCTAACACACATCTAAAAGGATCTCATCAACCTCTACTTAAAGGACAAAGTGGTTTCTTTGCAGTGAGAAGTGGACTTAACTATGATGAAACAAAAAAAATTGTGTCCTCAAGTAATGAAGGAATTGACAGGAAGCATGGTCAAGTGAATCAAAATGCAAATGTATGTTCTAAAGCTCAACATATAGGAGCAAAAGAAACCATTTTGCCTTTGTCTTGTGCTACATTGTCTCCATATTCAGACCCTGATATGGATTCCAAGCAAGAAGCCAAGAATGATATCACTGCTGATGCCTCATGCAGCTATGTAAAGTCTGCAATGGGGCCTGTGCTGTTGGCTTCGGACGTTTTAGATCAAAGCTCATATTTGGCTCAACAAGTACCTGGTGTTGAGGTTTGATCTTTTCTTCAAATTGCTTTATCACATATTTTTTGGTGTTTCTCTTTGCTCCTATTTAAAACCGTCAATGCTGGTCCCAAGCCCGGTTGAAAAACATTGAGGGATGCATCAGGTTGCTAGCCAGCGTCAAACAGAGACGAATCTTCTATGAATGGATTTCTTTGCTCCTATTTATTATTGTCTTATTGTTTTGTTTTGAGAAACCAGAAAAGATACCAACTAATTCAAGCATTGGTAATGTGGATTAAGAAGCTTTTCTTCATTGATTACTCCAAATCTGTTCACTTGACAATTGTAAATTTGCTGGAGATAATGTTTGGAAAACATATTGAGTGCCTAGTGTGAGCATACAAGTGTCAACCCAAGTGTCCGGATTGGATCCAATTTCTGGTTTTAGTATCAGACCAAACTAGCCAATTCAAGTGGTTTGATAAGAAATTGATGTCTAATCTGGTCGGCTTCCAAACAGAATGAATGAGAATAAACATACAGACAAACCTGGTCAAATTAGATTTGTCATTTAACCTCATGAACTTGGTGAAAATCATGTAATTTGACCTGAGTTCTTGATTTAACTTTTAAGAAAAAGGCAAATAACTTCAAGAATAAGAGTGTGAGGATTAGAATAAACAAAGAATCAAAGGGTGCTGCAAGGAGAGGGGGAGCATCTCCAACATATATAAATACATATCATGTATCGCCAAAATCCATTGAGTAACACTAAAATATTGAATATAGAAATTACTCAAAGTCTTTAATATTATGAAACATCTATATAATGCAATATAATATCTTACTCAAAAGTATCAACCTCACCACACTAATATAAAACACTGGTGTTTTGCTACAACCATAATCCTAGGCATCCTTGTTATAGATTACTTGTTTTCTCGTCTTTCCTTTTAGTTGCGATTGATCACGGAGGCTAAATATCCAAGCAGAAATGGCTACAGAATCATGTGCATAGGAAGCCATATAACAATGACACATGGAGGAAGATAAAATATATTTTATATTTTATACTTTCAGGGAAGGGGAGCCTTGGCCCAACGATAACGTTGTTGCCTTGTGACCTAGAGGTCACGGGTTCGAATCTTGGAAACAGCATCTTGCAATAAAGTAGGGTAAGATTGCGTACAATGGATCCTTCTCCGGGACCCTGCATGGCGGGAGCTTCGTGCACCGAGCTGCTCTTTTATTTTTTACTTTCAGGCATTTTTTTTGATATTTTGAAAAAGCTTGTGCCTTATCACCTTGCACCTAAGCAGAGTTTCCCCACTTTAATACTAAAGTAGATTTTGTTATTTAGTGAGAAACACATAGGAGTAGATTTCTGCTTGTCTGTGAGAAACTGCAATAGTGCAATGTAAGAAAATCTTTATGTTATTTGTTATTTAGTGATGGATTTGTTAACCATGTCTTTCAGATGTATAATAGAGTATATCTGGAGCAAACTAATTCATCTTTGTCTTTAATTAGCTTGAGGAAGGTTTTCACGTGCAAAACCAGCCAATTCAAGTACTGTTTGTAACTAAACTTTTTATGCACCTAGTCCTCCTGGTTCTAATACTCTCCTGAATTTTCTCTCATTCATTTCGTGCTTAATTAGTAAGGGATTTCTTTCCCATCGCCTATGTTCCTCCACTCTTTCAACTTCTCTTTTCCTTTTATTCCAAGAGTCTCTAGAAATACTCTAGGACTGAGCAAATGTAGAACTGTCGCTTATTGTTTTTTGGTGTAAAACATTTTGCTAGCGAGCAAACTGTTTAGAGTTGGGATTTGATATTACAATTGAGTGGAAGAAACTTGACTCAATTTCTTGCTTTCTGATTGTCTAGAGATCCTACTCCTTAGCTTTTACTTTTTATTATGAAGTGCTCCTGGTTATTTCCAACTTATTAAGCAATATTTCTTTGCAAATTTTCTCTGACAACTGTCTAATGCCGTATGTACATTTCCTGTACATTATCTATGATAATTACCTCAATGTATAAATCTTTTGTACAGAATGTTGCATATTCTATATCTAAGATTTGTATGAATAATTTGCTTGATTTTGTTACTCTCATGGATCAGGAGAGGATTCCTGAAAGGGGTATCTTTAGTTTGGAATCTTTATTGGAGTTGGAGCAGTCGCAAGATAGGGAGTTGGAAGAGGCACAGGAGTTTAGACGGAGGTGTGAGCTGAAAGAAAGGCTTGCACTCAAGGCTTATAGGAAAGCACAAAAAGATTTGATCAATGCTAACAAGAAATGTGTCATTCTATACAGGAATAGAGAAACCATCACAGCTAAGCTTCAGACTTTGATGCTGGAGCCTTCCAATTCTGTGTGGCGATCAAGCAAACAGGGTCATGCTGAACGCATACATTCTAAATTAGGCTACCATGTACCAGCTGAAGTTCAGACATCAGAGGTTTTGTATGACAAAAATCATGGTTTGCGAAATGAGACTTCTCTTGATGTATCTTTAAGAATGATGAATAAGCATGGTTCTTGTTCTAACCAGTATTCAGAACATGATGATAACACATCAGACCATAGAGACAAAAATGCTACCAATGGACATAGCATTCCGGCTTCATTTCCAAATATGTCTACAGATGATGACGAAGAAAATCTAGTTTTTGATAAGAGAGACATGGAATCAAATTTGGCTTGCTCACCAAATGTTGAAAATCATGCAGAAGGAATTTCTGATTTGGATACCAAGAAAGAGGGAAATTCTCATGATTATGATCTTGAAGCTGTCCTAAGGTCTAAGCTGGTTGCTAAGTTTGGTATGAAGACATTTTGTAAGAATGATGACATGAGCAGTGTTCCATGCAGTGTTCCATGCCAAGTTCATCATGCGGTTAACAATAACGAAAAGAGATCCAATGCTTCTGTCACTCAGCAAATACAGCAGCAAACGATCATTCAAAATTTTAATTCTGAAGGTATTTTGTTTCTTTTTTCTTAAGCATTTATTATGGCATTCAATCTTGAAGATCTCTCATTTATAATTTTTATAAGAATTTTTAGTAGTTGAGGAAATCCTGTGCTTGTCCCACATAGAAACTTTGCAGGTTTTACCGTTTACATACTTGTTTGACTTTTGATTTGTTAATTTTCATTTTCAATAGGCCCATTTCTTCTGAAGATGTGGATGATACACAATCATTTAGCAGTTCTAAGATTTTGTAAATTATCCTACTTTCTTAATAAATTCATGAAACTTGAAAAATATTGTTTTCTAGCTTATGGTTCTTTCATCTCTCGTTTTCTAGCTTATGATTCTTTTATCTCTAATTGCTGACTGAATATTTTGGTCCTGGGAGATTTTCCTTTGGGATGAAGAAAAAACAGGATGTATCTTATATTAATTTTGTGCTACAATAAGTACATTGAAGACAAGGTAAAAACATTAAAATTGACTGCTTTTTTGGAAAGAAATGTTCATTTTATGGTGGTAAACATGTTTAAAACTTTAAATCCAATCAGGCAATTAACCCTTGAGGATACCTCAGATCCTTTGAGGGAAACCATATGTCGTTTCAAACTTTTACTCCCAATAATCATTTGAAGTTGACATACGAAGAACTTCGATGTCATACTCAATTTTGCTATTTGTATGTAAGCACTTAACCAAGCATGTAAAGATAGTGCGGAGATCTTAAATGAGCTATAGGCCAAAACTGTCTGGTTAAAACCTTTATGTTCCAACTTTCAACCATTGCAAAAATTGCTGCAAAGAATCAGATTGCATCGTATCATAGCTGGATTTATTTGTTTGGGTTATAATTTCTCCCGAGTACATTAGGTATGTGCAACTGGAGTTGCAAATAGCATTGTGCTTCATCTGCCACTGAAGGGGCTGCTTAGCTGATTTCGATGCCAAAATCATTTTATAGAATTACTCACTAACTTAGCAATGCAAAGATGACTTCCAAATTGGAGGTGTAGCTTTCTGTAAGGAATATAATCTAGAACTCTTACCCAGATTGCTGTCTAGTATGTTCTTGTTTCATCCGATGGAAGTACTAATTACTAAATGGATGATACTCTTTATTATGAAGGTTGTGCATGTCCCATGATCAGTTAATGGCTCACTTGTCTTGGTGTATCCATTAGTGTTAACTGATTAAATTCCTGTGTATCAACATCATCAAGCACATCAAGTATATACGTCCATATGAAGAAATGCTAATGTCTCCCCTGGAGTTGACAACTTTTATACCAAAGAAGCACATAAAGATCTCCTAAGTCTGAAATTGTTGATGGAGGTACTCTAACTGAGTGTGTGATCTCAAGTAGTCACTACTAGTTATGGTGATGTCTTCATTAACATTAAGGGCACATCTTCATGACTTAGAGATGAAATAGAGAGTGAATAGTGTGTTAAATTCCTAGTCATTCAAATTTGAGTGATCTACGACACTCCTAGTAATTTGAATTAAAGAAGAGTAGAATTAAAAAATTTTAAATCATGCCCTAAGAGATTGCTTCAACTTGTACTAATAATTTTTATTGTTGGGTTAGTCTCCCCTTAACAAATCTAGGAAGTTGCTCCACATAGACCTACCATGAAGTTATCTTGGCGATGGAAGAAAAAGTATCCAGATAGTCCACACCATAAATATGAGAGTGTCTCTTAGTCATCAAGCACAATTTGAGCCAATCCTCACCACCATTAGAAGACCAACAATGAGGTTCCATTAGCAACCATAATATACTTAATTGAAAGAAGTGGAACTAGTTCCCAAGTGTTGTTTCAGAAGCGGATATTCATCTAATGATTGAGTCTTAGAATATGATCTTAATAGAAATTATGCTTGATATTGTTATATTTCTATGAAGACTTTTGAACTAGTTTAAGAAATTGTACAAATGCTAATGTTTTTTCACACAAGGTGCCATTTTGCAGCATGAACTGCAACCAACTGCCGAACTGGGTGGTGCTGGTGTTTCAATCACCATTGTTACTTTTGAAATCTTAAATTTTCATGTTGTTATGCTTCAATTTGTGCAGATCCTGCTAGGGTGGAAGGAATAATGAAATTGAGCTCTGTTAAGCATTGTGGTCAATTTCAGCGAAATGAATTTTCCTCTGAAGTTGAAGCTCAAAAGACTGATAATCCCAAAGAGGGAAGTAGCTTTCTAAAAGTATCTCACTGGTTAGTTTGCCAGTCTATTCTATCTCCATCTTCCTCAATTCTGCATAACGTGTTGCCACTTGTGAAGTTTATTGTCTCTTCTTATCATAATCGGAATACTGAAGAAAAAGGTGCTTGGCCAGTGAATGAGTCTCAAAAAGTTTTTTGTAAGCCAGATAAAATTGATGATTACACAAGAGAGAGTGGTATGGGCAGCATGTGTGATATTTTAATTGATCCTTTCTGGCCATTTTGCATGTTTGAGCTCAGAGGAAAATGCAATAATGATGAATGCCCATGGCAACATGTCAAACAAAACAGTAAGAGAAGTTTAAAACGAGGACTTTTGGTTGCTCATAAATCAGGTTCATTGTTTGATGTGTTTTATTTCTTGGTAAATAGACATATCATCTCATTAAAAATCATCTGATGCAGATTCCTATTTCTACACTTTAACTGCTGAGATGTTGCAAAACGGCTTGGAGCCAACTCATGGGATCAGCAAAGACTTTCTTCCCATCCCTGCTTATTATATTGGTGCAAGTCTTGTAAAAGTTGAGTCACACTTCTATCATTCAGTACTGGCTCGTAGCATGTGGAAATATTGGCAACCAGGATTTTCTGCCTCCTTTTCTATACCTTTCTCATTCCAGAGAATTCTTCCTCAAGATGCTCCATTCTTACAAATAGGTGATGGTGTCATGGTTGATTATGATAATTGGAGTAGTCAGTCCTGGTATCTTCAGAGCCACAATGCTAAGACGGTAGGTCAAAAATGCTATATCGTGAAAAGTTTGATATATGTATGACTTAATGCTTTCCTTATCAGGATTTGTTAGTTATATTGGTTTGCTTTGACCTGTTGTTTTTATGAGTTTTTATTTTCTAGAGCGTGTATTAGGTTTTGCACCTTTCAATGCAAATTTCTCAGGACATTATGGTAATTGCAGTTTGTTTGTTTTTCCAGCTTTATTGACATTATTATGTAGTTATTATTATTTTGTATTTTGTAGAATAGTTAGAATGGTAATTGATTGGTTAAGCATTGATTTGCTCTAATTTCTTGTCTTCTTTAGAAAAGAATAATACAAGGGCTACCAGATTCTGATCAATCCTTGGAGTTAGCACTTGGTCTCTTTTGTGGAAAATTTTATAAATCTGAGAAGAAGAAGGTTATGTGACTTTCTTTGCCCTTGAATTGATCACCATCACAGTATCATATACTTAGATGTGCAGAGAGATGTTGTTAACATGCTTGTATAAATGTCCTTGCAGGCTTTTGCCATCTTATCACGAGCAATTGAGTCTGATCCCAGTTCTACAGTCCTTTGGGTTGTTTATTTGCACATTTTTTACATGAAGGAGAAGGGCATCGGGAAAGATGATATGCTTCTCCATGCTGTATGTCTTAAGAAATTTTTTTATTATGTCAAAATCTGGTAGCTGTTTCTTTTAAATTATTGTTTTGTTTGTTTTTATTATCTAGTATTCTCTAGTATGTTTAATCACTAGAAATAAGCTGCCGTGTGTGTATTTATTTATTTATCCGGTAGATAGAAAAGTCAAGTCAAAGTTAAGTCAAACTCCTGGTCAAACAGTCCACAGGAGATCCGAATAAGCTACCTTGTGATAAGCGCCAGCCGAGCGATAGGCCGAGCAG
>JBBPFQ010000126.1:410655-423117 GCA_037974815.1 Kaempferia elegans | reverse complement strand
TAGGACAACAATAAACCTAACTTAAACTTTTGTCCAAACATCAAAACCTAGGGCACAAAGAGTGCTCCAACGCCCTAGTCATCTACCATTTACATTATATCAACTATAAAATCATAGTTGCTACAACCTTTTATAGTGGTTATAGTTTTGTAGCTGTTATAATATTTGTAGCAGCTATAGTTTCGTAGTTGCTACAACGAATTCAATCTGCTCATTTAACATTTATGTTGTAGCAATTGCAAAATCAAAGTTGCTACAACATGTGTAATAGCTATAGTTGCTATAACGCGTTCAACCAATTCAGAATTTAGACGAAGATGATACTGAAAAGTAGAAGGGTAAATATACATAGTTGATAAGTGGATGTCTTTTTATAAAAAAGTACAGTGTATACCCATGATTTAGAAAAAAAAGATATTTTTTTTACCTATATATTCATATATAAGCTAATTGTTAAATTTATCAGATATTTTTAATTTTTAACAAACCTATGTATATTTTGTTACAAACCAAGCATACACTTACTAAACTATCTTGTCCTTTACATGTTTTACAAGCGTAACGAATCTAAGAATTTGTCAACTTATAATATCATTTATGCAAGGTCAGACATTGATCTCGAAAATCAATCCTTACCTATTCGTACAAATCTACTCTAGGGGCCAACTTATTCTATCACGGCCACATTGTCATATTCAAAATATTTTATTCCTGATAAATTAAATCAAATGTTAATAAATTAAATTTCTTCCATCAATTACCCTTATAGGTCCTTTAATTATGTTTCTAAAAATAATTTTTTATTTAAAAAATTGCCTAACTAAGATTCTAATAATTAAAATAATTATCTAAAAAATGATTAAGGCAATTGTCCATCTACATTTTTTTTTTGGTTAATTTTTAAAATGAATTAAAACCTACTTGTTCAGGCAAAGCCGTAGGTCATTGGCAGTGCGTGACACGTCACACATTCATCGCCCCACACCACGCGGTGAGAGACCGAAAACGGACACGGCAGTTGGCGACGGTGGTCCGTTACATCCTTCATCAAACGGCCCATTCTCCATATATGCACATACCAACGCATGTTTCCCCGTTCCTCTCCTAAACGGATTCCTTCCTGCACGAGCACCGTCCCTTCTCCTTTTATCTTCTCTGTTTCCCCTCATTTGCCCCATCAATCTCTCAACTGCGTCGAATCGAAAGAAATGTCGGTGAGTTCTGCGTTTGATTCTTCTCTGTTGATCGTTTTGATTACGTGTATTCGAAATGAGGCGGGCATTTATCTTCCCCTCTTCGTTTTTTTTCTCGTAAATCATCTGAAATTAGGGATTATGAGCATTTTATAACGTAAATATTCGTAATGATTGAACCTAGATAGCACGATTCCGTTTGTAAAACATTTTTATGAATAGTCAAAACTTTCGATGGTAGAGAAAAGATTACTTTTTTTCTTTTTTCTTTTTTCTTTTTTCTTTTTGTTTTTGTGGTCACCAGCTTGAGGTTTAGAGTATGTGACTCGGAGTTGATGGAATAATCTGTGACTATTGTTATGTTGAGTTTTATTATTATTACTATTTCGTGGTTGCATGGTGTTTCATGGATGGATATGTATCGTTGTTCATACGCTTGAGTAACATTTTTGATGACGTTAAAAAAATATGAAATGGAGAAACTCCATAAAGCTATACACTTGGCCAAATATCATATAACCGCAAGATGTCAATACAAAAATAAGTAAACTCCTAAATGTGAATACATCAACAGTACGCACATACACGGGCAGCGATTATAAGCTTATTCTCATTAGACCAGAATCTCCATGCGGTATAATTCACTCTCACTTCACTTGCACCTGCCTCCTTCAGATTCAGCATTAGGATTCAATTTCTATCACCTTCAGTCCACTGCTGATCTTCATTGTTTTAGTTCCAGATTTGATCTGGATCCTGCTTCTCCCTGTATTGTGATTCCATCAACATGTTTGAGATTTGACTCTTCAAATATGAAACAGTGGTTAAAACTAATTTTAGGGCTCGATGGAGGGATAAGATTCATGTAATAGATGCCAAATGGTTGGATCAAATAGGACTTGATGATGGCGACCTTGGTACTTGATGTGCCTTGACCAAGGTTTATAGTTTAGTTACAAGTTGGTGCATTGGTTAGCTGATAGAACTATATATTTCGTTTTTGTTGATTGATATGCAAGCGTATTTTAACTGGAGATTGGCTTTTCATTGGAACAATACTATATTGCCGTGAAATGTTGAACGCACAGGAGGGAAGAATCAAGAGAGTGGTGGCTTATATGGAGGAGTTGGTGGAAATTGATTTGTTCCAGTTGTGTTGTGTTGAGAATATGGAAATTGAGTTGTTCTAGTTGTGTATTGACTCGAAAAAGATGGACGCTAATTGATCTATCTAGATGAGGAGTTGGAGTCAAAGATGAACTAGGAGGAAGCCTCATGGTGCCATGTGGCCCTCACCTCACCCCATCTGAACCCTCATGTGTTCTCGGGATCATCAAGGAGGCCTCACCTTGCCAAACCTACACCTATGCCTTGCATTGCCATACCATAATCATCCAATCTTATAACTTCATGTCTGAATCTGTTTCATGTGCCAGTTGGGTAGTAGAACAATATATTTCATCCATGTAGATTCACACAAGAGGACATTTTAAACTGCATGAGTATATTGGAAGATCATTGTTAATCTATGATCGGTCAGCTATCTCATACATAATTTTAATTTTTCGATTAGATTTCTTGGCTAAGCTATTAGTGCTATGGCCTCCTATATGGATAGTTTTATTTCTTAGTTCTTATGTCAAAAATCAAGATACTGAATCAAGTATCATTTGAGACTTACTCCCTTTCAAAATTTTTGTTTGGGAAAGAAGAGGACAAGAGCTTTAATTTCAATAACTAAAATTGCAACGATTTATATCCATGTAGGAACAAGAAACTTATGTGGACATTATTGTTTGTCTCACTACTAGCAGAAAATAACCTTTTTTCTGTTAAATATAATTGATCAAAAGTTGGATAGAAAATGGGTTTCCTTTTCTATCCAAATAATCAGATAAAGGGAGAGCTGAGGTTTCACTCATTCAAGATGTTGATTTATTCCTCTATCATCAGTGAGAAACAAAAGTTTTATGATTGTTATACATTTGCAGGTAACTACAGTGAAAATTAGCAATGTCTCTCCCAATGCATCAGTGCAAGAAATTAAGGAATTCTTTTCCTTTTCTGGTGAAATTGTGTATGTTGAAATGCAAAGGTCTGCACTCATTTTAACATTTTCCCCATTCCAGTGTATAACAAAAGTCTTCTCATCCACGCTAAGTTTTTGAATACAATCATGCAGGGGAAATGAGTCTTCTCAAGTTGCCTATGTCACCTTCAAAGATTCACAAGGAGCAGAGACAGCGCTCCTGCTTACAGTATGTTGGTCATAACATTATTATCTTACTAGATATTCATTTCTTATCACATGACACTGGCTACTAGACGTGCAAATGAATTTAGCTTATAAGTTTTCATGTGGCCAGAGGTGAGAAGCATAGAATCTAAAAACACGCTCTCTTTTTTCATAGATTTCATGTTTGAACATCATTAACTTTAAAAAAAAACTTATGGTTGAAATTATTAAAGTTGATTATGTATGTTAGAATTTTATTGGTTTTAACTTACATTCTGTATTTGATACTGTGTTATATTAAAGTCCTACGTGTGAGGCTATTGTTCTACTTTAAATTGAATAATACAGTTTAATTCTTCTTAATTTGGTATGAGAGTCAAGTTCTCCCAAGTTTAGAGTTTCTTGAGTGATCCCTTAAGGTGTAGCCGTGCAGGTTTGATCTAGCAACATGGTATATTTTACTTTTCTTGTTTCCTTTGCCTCCTCCTCCATGCCTCACTTCTCTCCTTCAATCTACTTGTACAATCTCATCTAACAAACTTACATTCTTTGCCATCAGCAGTCTTTTGTAGATTAATAAAACAACACTCACTGTAAGAACACAATAACATCTTAGGTAAACCCATTGAGAGCAAGCTCTAAATCAATACCCACCTTTGACCAGAGTTGTGTCTTGTTGTAATTTGTAAAACATAATTATTGATTCCATCCTATAATTGAAGATAGATTTAAATTTTAAAGTTAGCCTTTTCTGATCAAGAGATATGAAAAATTAAGCCTCGGATTCAACTTTTACAAAATAAATAAAAAAGAAAATGAACTTGCAAGTAAGCTGAAGCTCATAGTTGATAGTTGGAAGGTAAAGTTTCAACCAGTATAGTTTAATTCCAATCTTCTTCTTTAGGGATACAACTGATACACTTTTGTGTTAGCAAATTTTCTTCCATAGGGATATAACCGATGTGTTGTGGCACATCGGTGTAGAGGGTTGTTATAGGCCCCTTTAATGTTATATTTTGACTTCAAATATCTCCTAAGCACGGGGAGAAAGGCACTAGAGAAAACTCTTGGTCTCTAGAGACCTTAGAATGACTCTTCTTTTATAGTGAGCAAGTACGTCTTTAAGACTTCATTTACTTGCAGGGTGGGAAATAGAAGTCAAGTGAGGAACAGAAGAGAGTAGAAAAATGATTGGGAGGTGAAGAATAGGTGTTTACTAGTAATTAAGAAAACAAAAAATGATAAGTTCAATACATTATTTTTTATATAGGTAAGAAAGCAAGAAACATCTCATGTTTTGTGAAAATGGAATAAGAATTATTTTAGAAAAATCTGTTAAAATAAAGAAAATATAAACTGAAAATTTGTCTTAATCAACCAATTTTATCGAGAAAGATTACTTATAGGATAAGTGGTCAAGGAAGAGATCTCAGATACCGTTGTTGGTTTCATGGTATATGTTAGTATAGAAGATGAGACCAGAGATCTTTATCTATTTATAAACAGTCGCAGCAAATGGATGGTTTTCAAAAAATATATATATATATATATTGATACTATGATATGCATGGGAATAGCTGCTTCAATGGCATCTTTAATCCTGGTTGGAGAACAAATTGTCAAAGATCTAGATTTCTCTCTCTGCTTGATGCCAATAAGAAATTGAAATAATTAATTAATTAAATAAAAAACTAATTTGGTAGATTTTTAATTTTGAATAATTTTGAGTTTTATGATTAAAAAAACATAAATACATTCTCTTTGTTCAGTTGCAAGGCATAGTTAATTGATGCCAACCATTATAGGTAAGACAAAACAACAAATTTATCTCACAAAGAGGAGGACGCGGTTGGTGAAATAAGAGCATGCATATTACTGATTTGTCTCAATCCAGCACCTCTATTTCGAGTGATGTGTTTATGTCCTCTACCTTGAGAATTGAGATAACCTGTCATTCATCTCCACCTCCATTACCATCTAGTCCAACCTTTAGTTCCTCAACCTTTTTGCCTTCGCCTACATGTTCCAGCTGATATGCTCCGCTATCACTTTGTTGATATGTTGCACCTTCTCCCTTTGCCTCCTCACTACATAGGCTTTCTAGCCATCCAGGCCCATTGCATCTCCCACCTTTCCACCCAAGGCCATCACTTCCTTCTGACAAGCTCTAGTCCCTCCATACATTGAGAGGTTTATTTGCCTAGTTGGCGCGAAAAGAGTTTGAAAACATGCTTCACTTTTCTAGGAAATTGAAGTACCATGAGAAATGCATGAGTTCAGTTTTGCACTGGACCTAGCCAAAGCGAACTGCATAAAACAATCCTAAAGTTCAATTGAAGGCCAAAGGGAAAACATGATAACCTTTAAGTATGCCAACTAACGAATCAACCTTCATTTTTCAGCAATTTTTAGATTCTAGGTTGAATTTCAATATCTGAAATATGTACCATGCAAGTTTAAAGCAAGTTTTGGGCTTCTGTTGATACAAAAACTGGATATATATGCATATGTTTATAGTCATAAGGTATAGATTGGGGTGGGGGGATAGTAATTGGAAACCAAAATTTATCCTTAACCAATCCAATTTTTTTCATTCAAGTCTTCCCTTTAGATTCGGGTTTAGATTTTGTTTTCTCTATTAATACCCAAATCAGTTTGTTTAGGCCAGGTCAATTTTCTCAAAAAATCAGCTTAGCTCAACCAGTTGCCACTATTTACAGAACCCAATCAACTATTTTCAACAAAAAAGAGGAGCCAAGATAAAAATAACTAGAGAAAAAAATGAGAAAAAAAACCCAAAGTCTGAAAAATGAGGCATGCATCAATGGCTGTAAAAAAGCTTGAAGTTTTAAAATAAAATATAGATTTTAAGGCAAGTACTGAAGCATCACCACTTCCTCTCTCTCTTACTTCAAAGTTGAAGTACCACATTTTGTTTTAACAACACTTTTGATCTTATTCGTTTTTTGCATTTTATGTCCATAATTTTCATTGAGGTTTGCTCGTGCCTTCTTATTTCAATATTTTTCTCTCAATGTCAATCTCAAACTTTAGTCACCTTTCTATTTTGTGCTCAGCATTTCTCCTTTCTTAGAGTAGATATTTGAAACTTAAATCTCATTTTTCTTTTTATTTGCTTAACCTTTATTCATTAATCCATCAATATAATTTCAAAAGATAAGTCTTCCATTATCCTCCCTGTATCTTCTTTGAAATGTCAAAATTTAATTCAGTTTCCTATGATTTATTCTCCTTATTTCTTGAAATAATTATATACTTTATTCATTCTCTCATCTAATGTTTTCTCCTTGTCATAAGAGCAGATGCTGAAATTATAATCTAAATTTTAGTTTCCTGCAATAGCTCTAGTTGGAACAGAGTTTTAAAAAAAATGCTTTTGAAAGTATCGCTCCATAGGTATCTGTTTTTGGACTTTTTTCGTATTTTAGTTGGACCTAGTTGATATCTATTCTCCAACTTTAGAAGTGGTATAGTTAATAGTTATATGGGTATGATAATATTTTTGTTTAATGCCACTTAGTGCATTTAATCATTAGATTTTTCCATTGGCTGCAGATAACACTCAGTTCATCTTGGATATATATTTGTGTATCAGTTCTCTTTTGTTGGACAAAATAGTTGTAACCCTCTCAACTGACATTATTATTCTAACTATTTCCTATTCTCTTTCAAATTGTTGATAGTGGGTCATGCTGTTTCTTGTTCTCCTTTATAAGTTGGTCACTTATTACGTACAGGGTGCAAAAATTGTTGATTTAGTCATTGATATCACACCCGATCCAGACTACCAGCTTCCAGCTAACGTTTCAGTTCCTCATTCAGTACATTCTTTTTACTTCTTTCCTTCTTATTCTTTTATCCTCCAAATTCGGGTTGCTGCAAAAAGTAAATACTCATCATGATTTTATGCAGTTGAACGATAGCAGTGAGGCTGTCAGTGGCATTGAATTAGCCGTCCAAAAGGCAGAGAATGTTGTTAGCACTATGCTTGCTAAGGGCTTTATCCTTGGTAAAGATGCTCTCAACAAGGCAAAGACTTTTGACGAGAAGCACCAGTTAAGATCCACAGCTTCAGCTAAAGTTTCAGAGCTGGACAAGAGAATCCGGCTCCGCGAGAAGATCAGCAAGGGCACTACTGCTGTCAATGAGAAGGTCACTGAAATGGATCAAAAGTATCAGGTCTCAGAGAAGACGAAATCAGCCTATGCGGTTGCGGAGCAAAAAGTTAGCACTGCTGGTGCTGCGTTAATGAGCAACAGGTATGTGTCTTCAAGTGCCTCATGGGTGACCGAGACCTTTCATAGGGTGGTCGCTAAAGCTGCTAGCAATGCTGGTTCAAAGACAATGGACAAAGCTCAATGTGATCAGGAATCAAATATTATTAATAATGGCATTGAATCGAAGGAAGTGGAGAAGGTTGGGATCGAGCAGGGAGGCACCAATCTTGAATCGAAGATGATCGATAAGGTAATGAACGAGCAAGAAAGTATTGATGTCCAATTGAAGGCAATCGACAAGGTTCTTGAGAAGGAACCTACTGAGCAGGGAAGTGATGCCCAATTGAAGGCAATCGACAAAGAGCCAGAGAAGGAACTGCAGGATGACTTTGGCAAGGTTCAACTATCAGAGACATCCAACAATTCTTCATCTGAGAGTCAAGGGAAACCTGAGCCAGCCCCAGGATTGATCCAGTGATTTGTGATGCTTCATATTTATAGACTATTGTGGCAGTAATGGTTGTAATCTAAACTTCAGAATATGGATATTGTACAATGTTCAGGAACAACTTAAGATCCGCATTGTTTTCTCCGTTTAAAATCGAAATTATATCCAAATATCTGTAGTGATGTTTCTTTGGCGGAAAGAATAATTTATACTGTAAGGTTATCCCATTAATTTAACAACAGTAGTTTTCCTCGGAGTGGTGCGGTGGTTAAGATATAAGAGGTTGTCATATGAGATCTAGGGGTAGAAACTCGGCGCGTTTGAACGTATACCTCCCCTATGTCTTGACCATTTGCATGAATGACTAGTAGCTATTCATGATTTATCTCCTCCGTGTTGGCCTGAGGACGGGTTAGTGGAGACGCTGGAGGCGAACGAATTCATCTTTTACCACATATCTCATTTTATTAGAGTAAAAAAAGTGAAATTGTTACCTTAACCGCCGGAATAAATCATAGACATTTATCCTAATGCTCCTGCCTTGAGAAAGATCAAATACTGAACAAATTATTTTTATATCCATAAAATTGATTTCAAAATCTACTATAATAAATAGTCATGATTTAAAAAGAAATTAACGGCGCCCGAAATATCATTTTAAATTCATACGCAAAAAAAAGAAAGCGAGAAGAGAAGAAAGCAAGCGCCGTGCAGAGGACTATCTTTGTCTATCTCAACTCATCAGAGGAGTAATGGGGAAGCCATCTCTCTCCCTTTCTCTCCATAAAGGCGTCTCCTTTTTGCATTTGTTGGTGCCATTTCTTTGTTCCAATAAATCTCGTGCTCCTTTTCCATTCCCTTCGTCGGCTCAGTGTGGTTTGTGGCAGAATTGGATGCAAAGGCGGTTCCGTTTTGCGTCCTTGTCGTCCTCCCTTCGGCGTTTCCAGCTGCCGGGGGTGAGGGTTTAGCGGTGCAGGGAGATGGTAAGGGGATTTGAGCGGGAAGGTTCGGGTCCTCGGAACCCTAAACGCCCCTGTGATGATCCTCAACCAATCGGCTATGCTGTTGCAGGTGATTTTTTTGGATGTTCGCCGCGTTCCTTCGCGGGTTCTGAGTGTATTTGCTTGGTTGATTGTGTTTTGTATTGCTCGTAGTTTGATGGTTTTGGCTGCTCGATGTCGGTTTTCCAGGGTCGAAAGCTAAAATTGTGTCTTTTGTTCAAACTGTTTTTTGGGCCGTAAAGAAATATTATTTGTTGTGTGTATCTACTTGGTCGAAGCGATGCTGATTTCTTATTATTTTAGCATAGCTACTTTACTTGTTTCTCAGTCTATCTTGTTGATCACTTGATTTACTTATTAATTCAGCATTTGCCATCTCTCTTATACTTTTTCCTTGTCTTGTAGATAACCCCCTATTCGATACCTCACAATATGCATTCTTTGGAAAAGAAGATGTTGAATTGGGGGGTTTGGAAGATGATGAAGGTGACAATTGTAGTTTTATTAGGATTGGTGATGAATACCATTTCCCTACTATTACAGAAAGAGAGGAAGTTGTTCCTTCTGGAGCACAAAATGCAAATGAGGTACCTTAGTGGCTTAGTGCGATTGACTTCTACATTGTTCATTCTTGTGTCACTGGAGTGTAAAATATTCTTTCTTCAGTAAATTGAACTTCTTTCTTCTCTACTCTTGCCACTGAAAGGCAAACCTCAACATCTTTTTAACAAAATATATAATTATTTATTTTACTACAACAAAAAACCTAATAGTCTTTGATATTCATTTTCTCATGCATGCTTATTAATTGATTTTTGACAGAACATAATTAACAAACAGGTCAAAAGCAATCTGATACCTGCAAGGATCAAATGTAGCTATCAATTGCTTGACATGTCTGATGAAGACCGAATTGGCACATTGATTTTGAACTGTTTGATGAACGAAGGATGCTCCACAAACATGCACTCTTTTCCTTTTACATAATTATTTATTTCATGGTGTTTTTTTTTTTTCAATTGGATTGTGTTGATTTCTCATAATCTTGCTGGTTTTAAAAAGGGAATGAATACATGGCCACCTGAGCAAGTAATGTTATTTCTTTGCATGCAAGGGCTCCTGTGCTTCTTGCACAGCATGTTTTTTTGGCAATAACTCCGAATCATCTTTTTGTATGGTATGATAATATCGCCATCAGATACACGATACTTCAGTTGTCGAATTACAATGTTGTGGGACATTTACATAGGTTTGTTGCCTTGAGTTCTAACTCAAGTTCAGCATAGTAATGCTGAGACAATGCTTTTCTGTTTGATAAATTTCTATAGGACTTACTTTCCATACTTTTCACTTATATTACAAAAACCGTGAGAAGCTGTGTTAGTCTCGACTGAGTCTCCTATAAAACATACTTTCTACACTTCTTGATTTGTTTGTTTATCTACAATTCCTATGATTCTTGTATCCATAGCTATATTAAACTTCACTTTAGTTCCCATGTGCACTCTTGCCTACATGTGCAAGATTCCCTTTTTCTTGTTGAAATTATTTAATCAAATATCTGGTTTAATCATTTTCCTAGTGAAAATTCTCATGGTTGGCCCTTTGTTCTATAGGCAGGTTGAAGGGTTAGCTTATTTATCTGATAATGATGACCTTGCAAGCACTTTTGCAAAGGTTATTTTACCTATCATAATTTTTTTACATTTCCTAGCAGTTTCATTGACACATTTGTAAGAAGAGCATCAGGATAACCTATTGTTTACTGAAAAATGTGTTTATGAAGAAATAGGAGATTTGTTTGACTATTTTTTCCCTCCAAAACGGCAGATAAAGAATTAAAGTAAGATGTTCAGTTATCTGATTATGAATACTTGCAATTGGATTGACATGTTCAGCTATGCGTTCATTTTGTCATAAACACCTTCCTGGTAGCTTAAGTGGCAAAATCCAGAGACGCCGGCCAAATACTACATTTTTTTCTACTGTATGATGATCATTGTGTCTCATTCTCCTTAGAATTGCATCCATTGGTTCATATTCTGCATCGAATAAATCCTGCTTTATAAGTGCTCCTTGTGGATTTAGTGCACCTTTCATGAAATTTAGTATTATTTTTGGTTGATACTTGAATAGTGTAAGCTAGTCCTTTGCCATGATTTTGTTCAGGACTGTTATTCTATATTTACTTGCTAATCGATATTTTTGCAATCTTTACAACAGTTAAACAGAGTGGTCAGTGGTCCAAGGACTCCTGGCGTCACTGGTGAGAGAGGATATTTTTCTAGAGAAAGTAAATAATTTCTGATTTCGTCTCAGTTGTTTATTAGTGTCGGCTAAAGTCTACGATCCATTCGTTCTCCTTCATACGTAAATAGTTTTGTATCTATGTGGCTTTATCAACAATATTTTTGGTAATTGATCCCTTTCTTTGGGTTTTAGGTTCTTCTAGATGATAATGAGCAATTTGATGGATTATTTTGACTCTTATACTTAGTAATTTTTATTCTCTCATATGCTTTAACCCTTCTTTATGTTATGTTTTATGAGTATGATTTATATTTAGACTTAATTATAAATTTTCTACAATTATGGAGTTAAATCTCATATTTTAAATATGGTTTTGTAGGAAATCCAAAGAGCTATGGATCAGAGTTGAGTCGGATTGAATTTGACCTGATTTGAAGGTCAAACAGAGGAGGTCAAGCTGAATTAATATGGACCGTTGATTTAAATCTAGAAATATCTTGTTCCTTCACTCAGATTTAATCATCTGGTCATCCATTCAGACCTAAAGTAATTTGACCGTTGATTGAGATCAACCATCCAAGAGAGTTCTAATTCAATTTGGATGAAAGAGAGCCTAATTTGAAGTCCAACAAGAGAACCCAATCCATTAGCATCTTTAAGCCTCAAGTGATCTGAGCCACTCATTTTAAAATTCAATGGTTGGATCTTCATCACTAAAATTAAAAGGTTAGATCTTCACCATGTGAACGGATGACTCATATCATTACTTAACTCAATTGGCAAAGATTGAACAAGAACCAATCCAACGGCTGGGATCAAATCTCTTTTCTCCTCTCCACCTTTTCTCTTGACGAAAAACAGAAGAAGGGGGAGGGAGGAAAAAACGACACAAGAAGAAGAGCGACCTACCTCCATTTCATCGTCCCCTTTCCCTCATCTCCAGTCGGTGGCACCTCTTCCCAGTTGCTAGTCGGCCACTCCTTCCCTTCCCTCTCTCTATCTTCTCCAATATGTGAGCGGTAGTGGTGATTCTTCAGTAGTTGTGAGCGGCGACAATGACACATTTGCTCGAGCTCAACTCGTCGGACGGGTTCTC
>JBBPFQ010000126.1:394013-409755 GCA_037974815.1 Kaempferia elegans | reverse complement strand
GACAGAAGAAGGGGGAGATGGAAAAAATGGCACAAGAAGAGGAGCGACCTACCTCCATTTCATCGTCCCTTCTCTCGCACCTCCGGCCAGCGACACCTCTTCCCAACTGTCGGTCGTCCACTCCCTTCCTTCCCTCTCCCTATCTTCTCCAATAGGCGAGCAACAGTGGTGATTCTTTCAGCAGTTGTGAGCGGCGACGACGACACATTTGCTCGAGCTCAACTCGCCGGAGGGGTTCTCCGGCTTTTTCCCTTCTCTTCCTTTGCTTCCTAGAGCTCGTCTGACGTGGTTGCGAAGGTTGAACTCACAGGACAGCAAGAGGCAGTAGTAACATTGAGCTCCGATCATCTCCACCTCATCGGCGTGGTTCGCCGGTGTGTTTCCCCCTCAAATGACGCTCCTTGGATTCCGTCTGACGTGGTTGCGAAGGCGGACAGGGAGGGACAGCGGCAGTAGCAGTTTCATCTGCACATCTTCTGACCAACTTCCATCAGAGGGGCTCTTTGGTGGAAGATTCATCCATTGTCGTTCTTGGCGCAAGCACTGTCAGCATCTTCACTGCTGTCCACTGGCTCTGGGGGTTCTAGATCTGGGTATTTCGTGTGCCGGCGGAGGGTAGTCAGATTGGAGTTGATCGTGGAAAAGAAAGTTTGGTTAATTTAGTTTGCTTTCTTGTTTAACTTAGGTGTTATTTTCTTATCCATGTTTGATTGTTTAGCTTCATAATTTATTAATTTCATTTATGCATGATTGTTAATATGATCTCATAGTGTGATAATATAGTGCAAGTTTATCAATTGTATATAATTATATTTTGTTCAATTATTGTTAAGTTATTTAGTTTGTCTTTGTTTGACTGTGGCTTTCCTTATGCATGTTTATGTCATGTGTTTCGTTTATGTTATGCTTATTAATGATAATTCTTGTGTCGTAGGGTGACAATGCGGTACAAGCTGATCTTCGATAGTTATATAGGATATTAATTTCATTTCTCACATGTTATTTGCTGAATCATACTGGTGGTCTATTTTCGGGTGGCGAAATGTCTCCTAACATGCTTCGGCATCAATTGTCTCTGCGGATCAATTTGGTAGCTTCACAGATATTATTGCAGTATCAACAACATAGATTGGTCACAACTCCAGCCATATCATCTCTGTTTCTCCTACTCGCAAGGCTAATTTGCGAATAGTCTGCATGGTTGTTTTCCGGCACTTGAGATTCATATTCGGTGGGCAGTCATCCGACTCCAGTTCATCAGAAACAATAGAAAATCAAGCAAAGACTGTTTCCTTGTGTGTGCACGATATGTACTGAAGTGCACTCAGTGCTTGCCTTGCTGCCGCAGTCTTATCACTGAACAACCACCTCTTCGCCCGATTGGAATTGCATCTGGTGATGGAGTTACCATCGTCGTGAAATCTGTTCTTGACCGGGCAACTCATCTTCTGTCGGACCGTCATGCTGCAGCAGACCAAATCTTGTGGTCCGTAATCCCTGATCCTCTTCTAATCCGTAATTAAGAGGATCGTTGGATTAAATCAGAGATTCATGTATTAATTCCTTCTGATATGATCCAATGTTACCAAGTACTGCTTGCATAAATATGACAACATTCAGAAAATGTTACTTGACGAGGCATCTAAAGATGTTATTCCTGTCTCTGAGGCAACTATTGCGATAACGAGGGAGATGTCGACGGATCTGTTAAGGTCGAGCACCAGCAGAAGGTTTTGATCGACTTTGCTGAGAAATTGATGCCTGTTACAGCTTTTAGTAACAGCACAACAACCTCAACCCACAAAGTTGCAGCACAACTGGCTCTTCAGTGAACTGAACGATGTACAAATCTAAGTGTGAATTTCTAAAAATAGAAACAAAATAAAATTATAAAACTTGCTAACATAAACTTAAAATTATGGCACAAACTTAAGTGGGTTCAATACAAGCATTGCCATATTAATCCAGAGAACTTTCAATCGATAATTCAATGAACATTATGATATCAGAGTATTTGTTGTGTTTCTTCTGATTTGTTCAACAAAACTTGAATTTGAGAGTAGGTACTGCGTGACACTTACCTGATAAAAAAATACTAAATCACCATCAACCTACAGATGTTTGAGTGAAAGAAACATTATTTAACATACTTTTACGATTATATATCTTCGTTCAACCAAGAACAAGGCAGTGCCAATCCTTTCGAAGAACCTATTGCAGCAGTATAGGTACTGCAAAATGAATCGAAAGTGGAATTCCAGTCTTGAACAAACCCTTTAAGTTGAAGATTAGAAGTGATATCTAATGCAACCTGTGTTGCTAAGTACTGGGGAGCAGAATGAATCCATAAGTTGATCCCATGAACACCGAAGATAGTGTTGCTGCTGACCTAATCGGAACTCATGAAAGACCTTCCGGGCCAACCACTGTCGCTTTCATCCTTCTTTGAGCCTCCGCCAAAGCTGCCAAAGCTGCTTTCATCCTTCTTTGAGCCTCCACCAAAGCTGCCAAAGCTGCCAGATCGACCAGATCCAGAACTGCCAAAGCGCCCTGAACCAGAGCTGCTGCTGCCGAAACTGCCAAAACGGCCAAAACTTGAACCATCAGAGTCGTAGAAATTGCTAGAGCGCCTTGAGCCAGAGTCGCCGGAACCACCAGATCGACCGAAATTGGAGCCACCAAAGCCCCCACCAAAACTGCCAGAGCGTCCCAAACCAGAGTCGCCAAAACCTCCAGATCGACCAAAACTGGA
Source organism: Kaempferia elegans (assembly GCA_037974815.1). Lineage (NCBI taxonomy): Eukaryota > Viridiplantae > Streptophyta > Magnoliopsida > Zingiberales > Zingiberaceae > Kaempferia > Kaempferia elegans. The sequence continues at coordinate 407,003 of JBBPFQ010000126.1, read as the reverse complement.
ACCGCCAAAGGAACCAAAACGCCCTGATCCTGAGTCATCAAAACTGTCTGCACGCCCACCAGAACCACGAGAACGACCATAAGAACCACCACTGCTTCCACCTCGACCGAAGCCTGAACCACCATTCCGACCACCTCCATAAGAATCAAAACGTCCGCCGCCCATGCTTCTAAAGTCTTCTCCCCCACCCTCAACTGTAATTCTTGGAAGCTGAACATTTTTTTTAAAAAAAGGAACAAACATGGATGAAGTCACGATAACTAAACAAAACAAACTTAAGGACATAAAGACATTTAGGACCTTAACTCCAAACAAAAATATATATATATAGGCAGAGGTATTCATAAGTAGCTATCAAGATACTAACTAGATGCAATAAGCATTGAAAATAAATTGTGCTACAAGCAAAGACAGAGGGGAAGGTAAAGAAGAGAAATAATTCACAACTATACTGAATTGAGTCCCTAAAAATCCAGGAAGAAAGCCCCAAGGAAAAGAAAAAAAAGAAAATAGGCAACATTAAATTAATCTACAACGGGTCTAAGACTAACACAAAAATATACTTCTTTTCAAAATTTTTCCTCTCTAAGTTTTAACCTTAACAAAATTAATCATGATTCTTAATATTTGTACATAAACAAAAAAAAAATTCTTATATTGTCATAGGAAACCTCAAATAAGTTTAAGATCAGAGTACTAGTAACATACCTCAACAAATCTGCACCCAATCTCTTGTTCAACACCTCTAACTAGACGATTTTGCTCATTTGTGTGTATGAGAATTGCACTGCCTTTTTTGCCTGCTCGCCCAGTTCTACCAGATCTATGAACAAATAACTCAGTTGTGTTTGGCATCTCATAGTGTATCACCTGACAAAGAAAAAAAAACAACTAATCAAGAAAAATTCTAATATGATTCTCCATAATCAAATACACTACAAAAGATTTAAAAAAACAACTAAGACTAAGGGAAGAGAAAGAAGAGTTGTCATCACCAAGCCATGAAAAGAATCCACCAACTGAACTCTATCTGACACTATATCACTACTTATATTCAAACAAATCACTTTTTTTACTACTAACCTTTTCCTTAGTTTCCTTCTCAGAGTCTCATTGTTTAGCCGGAAGATATGAAGGATAGTGACAAAATATGGATCTTATAAAGTATGGCGTTTGGTTAAATGACTGGAATGACTATGAGTATATATGAGTTTGATAGTAAGGAGGAATGAGAATGAAAATGGAAATGAAACTCAACTAGTTATATGCGTTTAGCTTATTCAATAAATCTAGAAATCATTCCTAAATTGTCATTCCCAAACCCACAATCCAAACACTATCTAATTTTGTGAGACTTTCCTTCCTCTTCCTGGCATCCTCCATCCTAGTAATGAGACCCTAATCGATTCACTTTGTCTAACTATAAAATTCATCAGCGGTTTTGAACATTTCCATGGCAATTCAATTTATTTTCACATTTTATCATCAGCGCTATGCCTATTTACTTCTGAATTATAGTATAGTAGCAGCATGTTTTATTTTAAACTTTCACAATAATTACACACATCATCTTATATTCTCATCTCTATTGCATTAGCTTTTTTGTCTTTACTGATTGCTTAACACTTTAATCTATAAATAATATGGGTAGCATAGTCTTATGAAAAATTTATTTTAGGTCAAAAAGGGTCATAGAAGATATGCAACAGTTTGACTAAGCATACAACAAATAATTCAAGTATTATTAGGTCGCCATTATAATTTGTACATCTACAACATAGAGCAACTGTGGAAAAGGTCCTAGCCATTACAAAATTATGTGGAGTACAGGAGGAAGGAAGAAAGAGAAACTGTGGCCTCACTCTCAGAGGTAGTCATCACAATCAGATGAATTCCACTAGTAACAGTGGGAAAGACCACTAGGCACAAATTATTTAAGATACTAAATCAATTTAGCAGTACAATGATATGAGCAATTATAAAATCAAAGATCAATGATCAGCAATATTGTAGTAGATAAATCGCACAAACATCTGGAATATCATAAACAAAAATAACACAATATGAAGAGATATCAAACTTATTAGCCTATGTATGACATTCCTGAAGATGTTCCCTCAAAGATTATTGTTTTCTCCTCAAAGATCCCGACAATAGTTGTTTACAAATTTAAGCATATTTTTTAAATAAATAAAAATCCTATGCAAATCCTTTCTATATTTTTCCATTATCAAACAAATAGCTATTGTAGTTGATCTTCATATGATAAAATTAAATTGATTTTCAGAAATTAATTCAAATCACTCATTTTACTCTTTCCTAGGATTTCATAAATAGATACTAAAAATTTATTCTTCAGATGTCTTCTTAATTCACAAAATTTTAGCAAATAATTCAATTATCTAAATTATTCCTAGACACTTTACTCTAAACTGCAATAGGTATATCATCTAGCCCCCACAATTTTACGTGCCTTTATTTTATTTACAACTTATTTAACCTCACTCAATTACTATTAAGAACAAATTTATAATTCCATCTTCAGAATCTTAGTCTCCAAAATCAAATTATTTGTAAAGTTTCATTACATAGTTTATAAGAATAATTATCCTTAGTTGCATTAAAATCAACGAGAACCCTTTTATGCATTTAACATTGCCTAAGTCTCTACATTTCCTTTCTGTAGCTTTTGCAATCCAATTAATATCCATCTCGTAACTCTTAATTCCTAAATTATCACAGAACTTTTACTATGCTTTAAACTTTTGCAATTTTAATAATTTTTTATCACCTTGAATTTAGCTATTCCATACTTATTTAAATCATCATTATTTCTGAAAGTTTACCTATCTTAAACAATTACTTCTTTAACTTAAATAGCTTACGAAGCCTCTCCAACTCTTCTTATACTTTAGCTCTACCTCTAGACAAAAACTAGCATATGCAAAAATTTCAAGAAGATCAAACATTAGGGAATGGGCATGCTATGTTAATAAGAGCATCAGTAACATGCGAACAGGAAAAAGTGCAGACCAAATCAACATTTGGTATATCCAAACCACGGGCAGCAACATCAGTAGCAATCAGAACATTAAAGCGACCATCACGAAATCCAGCTAGTGTCCTTTCTCTCTGATTTTGTGCAATATCACCGTGGAGTGCCTCACAAGGGAGGCTCCGACCCATAGCATAAGATAACCTATCTGCATCACGTTTTGTTTGAGTGAATACTATGCATTTACCTCCTTTTGCATGTTCCTACAAGGAAATCAAGATGTTATTTACAATTGAACCAAAATAATTCAAATACTAATTAAAATTTAAAGGTAGTAATATTGATAAATTGATTTATAGCTTACTTTAATTAGTGGGCCAAGAATTGATGATTTTGAATAATTATCCGTAACAATAGAATAGAGTGTTATTCCTTCTGCTAACTTCTGGTCAGAATCACCAACCTACAGATAAAATATATACCAAATTAAACATTTTATGTCAATACAACTAAAAGCAATATAAATCAATCATCCTTATAAAATCCAGCAGACATTTTGCTATATTTTAGACATAAAAAATGCTGCAGACAAACTGAGTTATTCTTGAATTTGATGATAAAATTAAACAAAAAAGTTGATATCTACAGAACTAGAAAAGATGCGTGAGAGGTAATCATTAAATATGAAAGGGCATATCCCAACTACCAGCCTCTCTCAAAAGCATCCTATAGTAAACTTAGCTTGTACTATCATAAATTTCTATGATAGTCTATTTCTATGAAATATTTAGATTGCTTTGAGGTCATCTAGGATGCATTTTCATTCAAATTTCACTTCTTTAAGAGACCTAACTTCGTGCAGACCCTTCAAACAAAAATAGAATAAAGACCATAAACATGCAAAAGAAGATGAACCTTGATGCACCTACAAAGATAATCATACTAGTCAAAAGAGAGACAAATGTTGATATTGCCTCAAAGAAAATCAACTAACAACCAAAAAGAATACATCTTAATTTGTAGTTGAAATGTTAAACTCACGAGGTCAATGTTAACAGGATTGTTTAGAAACTTTTGTGTTAGTTTCCGAATCCAAGGGGGCATAGTTGCAGAGAACATCAAAGTTTGATGCTTTGATGGCATCCTTTCCAAAATTTTCTCAACATCTTCAGCAAATCCAACATTAAGCATTTGGTCAGCTTCATCAAGTACAACAAACTGAATCTCTGATAAATTCAAGGCGCCTCTATTCAGCAAATCAATAACTCGTCCAGGAGTGCCCACTACAGCATCAACACCATAATTAAGTGCTCTCATCTGTTGGTTAATTGGAGAGCCTCCATAGACACACAGTGTGTCCAAAGAGGAAGATTCTCGAAACTCTTTCTCAACTTGTCGAGCAAGCTCTCTGGTTGGTGCAAGCACTATGGCCAAAGGGTTTCTTCCACGACTACAAAAATAGAACACAGCATAGAATCAGACATGGCAGCTGTAGTAATGTTTGTAAAATCAGATGACATATGCAATAAAATATATGCATGTATAGAACCATGAATAAACTGAGAATCTACCATCTTGGATTATGAGCCTACCCATGCTTGGCTTGAAATTGTATAATTTTATCCATGATTGGAATTCCAAAAGCAAGAGTTTTCCCTGTGCCTGTCTTTGCACGGCCAATCATATCTCTCCCTTGCATTGCAGGTTCAAGAACAGCTCTCTAATAAAATATCCAAAGAAAATATTAAATAGATGTAACTATGGGAACACTGCTCAATTTTAATAGCAAGCAAATAAACATGAAAAGTAAGAAAGCAAGTAAAATTCTTCAAATACAGGAGCAGTATAACTAATAAAATTTTTAGCTCAACAAGACATTGGCTGATAGAGCATATTCATAAATGTATCATGATTTATCAGGCCAAATGAAACTCAAGAACCATGTGTCACATATGAAACTCAAGAACCATGCGTCACAGAATTTTATTAGATCACAGTTAAAAAGCTGCTTGTACAAGGAATTAAAATTTTTAGAATCCTTTATATCATTTTGCATCAGGTGTACTAGCCATTTGATGAAAAAGTGACAATGTATGTAATTATTAAGGCATAATGTTAGATATACAATAATCTTTAATGAATATGTAATTGTAACCTCAATTTTACACAATAGTGTAGAGTGCAACCAACATAGATAAATATCATAATTTAGAAAATTGCTTGACAAGTCGAGGTTCAAGTAATTCCACCAACATATGATTCATCATTTTATGCATAAGTACACAAATTACAATATTTTCTTATTATAAATTCCATCTCACACAATTCAAATATATATACATATTCTATAATATAAAAGCATATTTTCCCAAGGAATATGCTTCTCATTTCAAATTGGCAAAGTAATTTTTATCTAGATAAATGTAATAGAATCAGAGAGATGTGAATTTATAAATCACATAATCCTTGAATTTCCCATTTGAATAAATAGTTATAATGAATCTTCCCATGCAACATGCTATGACATATCCAACTTTATTTTACTCATTAGAATAGACTTATAATAATCCTTGGTTTACTAATTAAGGTAGTAAAATACTGTATATTAGTATTAAAACTAGTGTTCACATGTCACACAAAATAACACTAGACATTTTCTAATATATTTACTTTGCGCAAAGTAAACTGTATCATACAATATTCCACAAAATATGAGTAACAAGGGGTCTTTCAAAATAAAAATACAATAACCACCAACAAAAAGGTTCTATTCGACAAAATATCATTGTGTGAGATGAATGGTAACAAAACCACATATTAATTGAATAAGCATCCCATGACATCAATAAAGAACTATGACAAAAATAGTGCATTGATATGATAGTTAAGACGCAAAAACAAAACAATGGCTTGATTGACAGAGAAAACTAAGTCAAACAAAGGTCGTTTCAGAAAACTAATTTTGCAAATTCAAAAGCTCTCAATGGCCACTTTACAGATCATAGTTCAAAAGCCAATCTATATTTTTGCTAAATTAGGTTTTTCTCATCTAGTAAGTGTAATTAAACAAATGATTCTAGCCAACCACATTCTACAAGCAACAAAAAAAAGTTACTAGAACGAATCATTAGAAACCACTGATATTTAAAAAAGGAAAGCGTGATACCTGTATAGGGAATAGTGCCGTGATCCCTTTTTTTGCAAGTTGAGACACGATGTCCTGCGCAATACCCAGCTTGCTGATCTCCAGCCCCTCCTCCCCACTCTTTGAAGCTCCCTTCTCTTTCTTTTCTTCATAATAGTCATCAAAGGCGTACTCAGCACAGGCGATGTCAGTGGCCTTGAAACCTAGAGGGCGTAACGAATGGAACTCCCTGCGGCCGACATCACAAAAACCAAGCTTTTGAGATCTGCGGCACCCAAATAAGGGGATTCCGTTGCCGATCTCAGATTCCCAGGGAGACCCCGCAGGTTTCGGTGCCTGGAGCCGGGGCGCCGCCGGGGAGACAAGAGCAGCAAGGGCTCGACGCGACGCTAAGATGGCAGTGGAGCCGGACCTACGTAACAAGAAGCTCATCGCCTTTGATTCGAAACCCTCTCCAAACACGGGAAGATAACGATGGGAGGCAAGACCGTAGCACAGCGCGACTAGGGTTTTTGGTGGGCGAGGACTCAAGGAAGACTCGCAAAACCCTCTGTGAGAGCGAATATGAAGAAGCAGAGATATTTATAGGGAATCGATTTTAGATCAAGTATAAATGCCCATATACCAAACAGAATAATAGTGCGTTTCCATTGGCTGTAAGGCTTTAGGGTTTAGGGCTAAATATTCTGGACCAATGAAATCGAACAGCCGTGTCGCAGCAGATCGATTTTACGTTGGCAACCAGATCCGAAATGGTGAAAAGTAGACCCGAATCCGACTCTGTGAGATCGGACTTTGATTAGGCGGCCCAAAACAAGCTACGGGCCGTGCTGAAGAGGATCCATCTGAGAAACTGGATAAAATAGCAAGATTTGGCTATAAAAGTGCATTTTTGGAATGATAAAAAAAATATTTTTTTATATTTCTATTAAAAAACGATCTTTTTTTTTAATATTATAAAAACATATAAATCCACTTAGATCGACTTTCTTAATATGGAATAAATCTAATTGGATTTCGTTTTATAATTTTTGGAGTTAGGCTCACCTCTTAGTCCCGGCCCGAACCGGCCGGTTATAATCATCGAAGGGTCCATTAAATCGACGGCCAAGATGTGCCTGTTACCTACTATATAAATTGCTCGTCCGCGGTCCTGGTCCCTTGTCCCATCGGATATTCGCATTCCTCAAACCCTCCAAAGTGGTGCGCGCGCCGCCATTCTCCATTCCTCACTTGACCTGGTCGGCGGTCGATCCCTCGGTTTTTATCACAGCAAACGCAATGGCGTAAGTGATCTTGTTTCCAATTTCCGTAGCCTCCTGTTATTTTACCGCCGATGAGTAGAAGTTTTTATGGTAATTTTCTCATATTTTGTTGGGTACGATTTCTCTGCGATTTTGGTGTACGAAAAAGAAGTCGGGTTTCAGGATTTACATAAGATGATTTATACTTAGTCTTCTAGGTCGCTTAATCTCACTCTTTTTTGCCAAAGTTCTTTTCTTGTCTTGATTCCTTGACTATGAGCGTGGGTTTTGAGTTTATACGTTGTGGATTTATGGAATTAAATGCATAGATATACGAAGCTAAGTGGGAGAATAGTGTTGAGAGGAATGTTCTTGAGCTAATTGAGAAAACTACCTAGCTAGTCACGTTGATCCTTTCCTTATGGATAATGTATGGAATTGAGTTTTAATTGTTTGTCTTGGGAATGACAACCTTGATATCCATGACTCTGTTATAGAGGAGTGGAAATTTTAAAACATAGGTTGCTTTTTCTTGTTTTATGGTTGATGAACTATAATGTATCATATTTGCAACTATGTAGAGGTGGTTGCAGGATTTTGAGTTTTGTGAGACAAAGTAATATTACATTTTTTGAAGGGGGAAACGTTGAAGAGTTATTAGATTTTTTTTAAAAAAAATATTCATAAAATTTTATTGGGCACACACACCCTTACATGAAAGAATGAATTCCAATTTATTCCTCTCTGCCAACTTTCTAGCTGAATGCATTCATATATGATGGTTTGGAAGAATTTAACAAATTTGCAAACAACTGATTTTGGACATTGAATTATACATTTAAAGTCAATTTGAATTATGACCATCATGTGATGTTAAAAAATCAACATTTTGAAAAAAAATTGAAGTTGAGTAGTGAAGTATCCTTCAATTTAGAATATAGATAATTTGATACTCTGAAGATCCTGAGAGTTTGTTACTTTCTTCCAAGTTAAATCCTCTTGGTCTGTTGTTGTTAGGTTCATTTGTCTGGCACTCCAACCATAGTAGGAGAAATTTTGTTTCCTTGGTGAAAAAATTGGAGAGACCATAAAAATGTGAAGATTAAACTCTATCATATCCCTTCAGCCTGCAAACGTCGAGATGTTGGATACTTCACTTAGCGAGCCACAAAATGTGATATGAGTGCAATTGTTGGAGTGTGGTGTTGTTTGTCAATGGTAGGCCTCAAAGAGAAGCATTGCTAGTTAAGGCAATGGTTGGCGGGTCTCCTTACATTGGTTGAGAGGCTTGTTATTTGTCAAGCAACCTCATGGAGATGAGAACCTGTGGAAGGCTTCATGACACAATAGGCCTCACGGTGAGGTCTTCATAGATAGATGGCCACCAATTCCTGGGCTTACTGAAGTAGGAGGCTTGTTAACCATCATTGTTTCTTTTTCCTAGATTTTCCAAATTCATGGATCAAATCGAGCACAACTTCAACATTCATTCTCCATTACATGTTAAGAAATTCAAAACTGAATTACCTGCATTGGTCCATACAACTCTCTCTCTGCTATTGAACATTAGGAATTTTCCTACTCTCATTTCTATCTTCCTCTCCTTCTCTACTTCTCTATTTTATATCTTTTCTTTTAAGTATGCTCTTAATCCCTTTTGATTTGCCAGTGAAGATGCTGTTGCTGAATCTAGTCCAGTTCTTGGTGAGCCCATGGATTTGATGACTGCTCTGCAGTTGGTGTTGAAGAAGTCATGGGCCCATGATGGACTTGTTCGTGGACTACGGGAGGCTGCAAAGGCAATTGAGAAGCATGCTGCTCAGCTTTGTATTGTAGCTGAGGACTGCAACCAGGCCGACTACGTCAAGCTGGTCAAGGCGCTCTGTGCTGAGCATAACGTGCACTTGGTCACTGTTCCAAGCGCCAAATCGCTTGGAGAATGGGCTGGGGTTAGTTGATTCACTTCTGCCTTTTTTGCCATCTCCTTTTTTCTATAATTTGCATACATTCTTAGTCCTACCCTCCTTGTAGAAGAGAAATTGTCAATAATGTTGGTTTTAGTTTATATTTTCATTTGGAACAGCAATTGGTGTTTGGCTACTTCTAAGAGTTTCTTTTTTTTTAATGATCAACACCATGCAGCTTCGCAAGATTGATTCAGAGGGCAAGGCAAGGAAAGTGGTGGGCTGCTCATGTGTCGTCGTGAAGGTAGCAAAAAAGAACTTACATCTTGTTTATGGTTGCTAAGATAGCATCATCATCGATAACAAACTCTGGATAGAGTTCGACAGTTAATTGCCCTTCCAATTTTGTTTTCAGGATTACGGGGAAGAATCTGAGGGCCTTCACATAGTTCAGGAATATGTGAAGTCACACTAAAGTATGGAAGCTTTTTAGTTCTTGTTGGTGATTCATTAAGGTGTCATGAGAGCTTTTAAGTGTTGAGACCATTTAAACATGAGAAATGTAGGGTTTGTGGTTGAATGTTTTCATTGTTCTCGAACGAATTTTGTGATTATTTTACTGAACAAAATTGGCTTAATTAAAGGCATTTGGTGTTTTGGTATATAGTATATGAGATGTCACTATTTGGCATTACACTAAATAATCAAAATGTTTAGTTATGTTGTTTATGATATTTAGTTTTGGGTTTTTATTGAAATTGAATTATGTTATTTTTATTTATTTAAAATATTTAATGTGAGTGGAGTTTTTAACTTTTAATTAAAATTGAAAATCTATTTTTAATGTAATTGTCTAAGATTTTATTATTTTATTTTATTTATTTAAACGAGGAGAGATTAGTTTCTTTTAAGTTATATGAGAAGAATAACAAAAAGTTTTCACACATATGTTGGATAAGAACAAATATTATGGGAAAACTAATAATCTAATATTTGAACATGAAGTATAGGAATTCTCACTAGTAAATCAATGGAAGTAGCAGATACAATGATTTGGAGAAAAATTAGTATTTTGTGTATACAAGAGACCAAATGGGTATGCGAGAATGCAAAGATGATAAAGAACTGGGGTTTTAAGTAATGATATGCAAAAAGAGTAAAATAAGAAATGAAGTGGATATTGGTCGTAGATAGTTTGTTAAAGGAAGAAATTGTAAGAGTAGTTAGAAAAGAAGATAGAATTATATCTCTTAAGATAATAGTGACGAAAAAAATTATGAACATAATTAGCGTATATGCACCGCAAGTAAGATTAGATGAAACTACAAAATCAAAGTTTTGGGACGACTTAGATGAAGTATTAGAAAATATTCTGCTAAATGAAATGATTTTAATAGGAGGTGATCTAAATTGACATGTTAGAATGAAAAATGAGGAATATGATAGAGTACATGGGGTTATGGGTTTGAAACAAGAAATGAAGAAGGAAAAATTATATTAGATTTTATAATAGGATATGATCTTATATTAGTTAATATATTTTTTAATAAAAGAGAAGAACACTTAGTTACGTTCAAAAGTGAAAATAATAAATTGTAAATTGACTTTCTTATTGTTAAGAAGAGTGATACAAAGATTTATAAAGATTGCAAGGTCATCCCTAGAGAAAGCTTAACTACCTAACATATGATAAGAGTGTTTGGATATACACCTCAAATATAGTATTAATAGAAAGAAAATATATATGACTCTTAAAATTAAATCGTGAAGTTAAAGGATGGAAAACAAAATATATTTAAGGAGAAGATAGAATTACAAATATTGGGTGAAATATATGATGACTCTAATACGATATGGAATAAAATGGTATTAAAGTTGTGAGCTAAAGGGACATGCATCGCTAAATAAGGAATCTTGATGGTGGAATATATCAATAGAAAGAAAATATATATCACTCCTAAAATTAAATCATGGAGTTAAAGGATAGAAAGTAAAAATATATTTAAGGAGAAGATAGAAGTATAAATATTGGGTGAAATATATGATGACTATAACACGATATGGGATAAGATGATATTAAAGTTGTGAGCCAAAGGGACATGCACCACTAAATAAGGAATCATGATGGTGGAATGAGAAAGTACAAAAGAAAGTAATAAAAAAACAAATAGCTTATAAGAAATTATATATTTGTATAAATGAAAAAAAAACATAAAAACATATACAATAGCTAAGAAAGAGACAAAAACTAGTGAATGAAGTAAATAATGAAAATTTTGAACGATTATATCAAAAATTGGATACAAAAGCAGGGGAAAGACATTTATAGAATAGCTAAAGTGAAAGATAGGAAGATAAGAGATCTTAACTAAATAAAATATATTAAAGATGAATGTAATATGATACTAGTAAACGATGGAGAAATAAAAGAACGGTAGAAGATATATTTTCATTAACTTTTTAATGAATGTTTTGGTGACCAATTTAACTTAAGTAATTTAAGTAACTCAAACGAGTATAGAAATTTAAATTTTTATTATAAAATCCAGACTTCATAAGTAGAATAATCTTTAAATGGGATGCATAATAGAAAAATTATTGGATTAGATGATATTTTGATAGAGGTATGAAAGTGTCTAAGAAAATAAGATATTTATGACTTATAAAATCATTTAATATGATATTGAAAATGAAAAAAATGCCTAATCAATAAAGGATTAGTACTTTAGCTCATTTATATAAGAACAAGGGAGACATACAAAATTGTGTAAATTATAGGTGTATTAAACTAATAAGTTATACTATAAAACTTTGGAAAAAAGTAATAGAAGAAAGATTAAGGAAGGAGATCACAGTGACTCAAATTAATTTGGGTTCTTGTCTGGAAGGTTGACAATAAAAGCTATACATTTTCTTAGATAACTAATTAAAAAATATCGAGAGTAAAAACAAGATCAACATGGTATTCATTGACTTTGAAAAAGCTTATGATAGAGTTCAAAGAGAAATTATATGGAGAATTCTAGAAAAGAGAGGTGTTAGCGTAATATATATTGAACTAATTAAAAATATATACGAGATGTAACAATCAGAATAAAGATTTTAAGTGGAATAACTCTAAGTTCTTAAATTTTTACACTAATTATGGGCGAACTCACTGTATACATTCAAGGCACACTACTATGATACTTGTTGTTTGCAGATGATATTATTTTGGTAGAAGAAACACATGAAGAGTAAATGCTAAACTAGAATATTGGCAGGAAACACTAAAACGGGAAAGTTTTAGACTTAAAAGAATAAAGATATAAGATATAGATTTTATGTTTAACAATATTAGACGTAATAGGACAATTGTTAAGATAGGAGATGACTAATTGTCCGAAATTGAGAGTTCTAAATATTTAGGATAATTTTTAAAAAATAATGAAGGGATTGAGAGAGATGTCTTACTCAAAATACAAATAGGATGGTTGAAATAAAGGAGATCGTTGGATGTTTTATGTGATCGTAAAGGACTTTTAAAAATTTAAGGAAAATTTTACAAAATCACAGTTAAACTTGCTATGTTATAAAGCTGAATGTTGAGCTATAACTCGAGTACATGAGTAGAAGGTGAGAGTTACAAAAATGAGGATGTTAAGGTGGATGTGTGAACATACGAGGATAGAGAATAAGAAATCAGAGCATTAGAGAAAAAGT
>JBBPFQ010000126.1:376084-393281 GCA_037974815.1 Kaempferia elegans | reverse complement strand
TCTCTCCTATGCAGAAAAAAAGTGAACAGAATCGAACAACTGAGATGGGCAAAAGAGGAAGCGAAGAAAAGGTACAGAATTGAGCGAGTGGAAGAGCATACTGAAACACGCGTTCCTGATACTTGGTCATATTGCTCCGTCCAGCGGGCTCCGAGACATTGGGTCGAAGGCGCACGGCATGTATCCCGACGACATCTGGATACAACCCGCAAAGGAACTGAATCGACTCCTCCCGCCCAGGCTTGGACACATCGACATGGAGGAACAGCTGGTTGATCGAGTCGTCGCCATCGTCATCACCGACACCAGAGGGCATGATGCTCTCAAGGCGCATCACGGATATCATGATCTCCTCCTCCTTGTAGGTTCTGCGGAGGACGGGGCCATCCCGGTCCAGCGCGCCCTTCACAATAGAGTAGGGCGACGGCGGATTCACTTTCTGAGCACCAAGGAGGAAGGAGGTTGCTAAGAGAATCCTAGTCTGAAAACGGCAAACACGCACCATAGAAAGGGAGAGAAATGTACCGGCGGAGGAGTCATCTTGGAAACCTCGATGTAGTGTTCCTTGAGCGAGCGAAGGATGATGGAATCCACGGCGGAGGCGGCTCCGGAAGACAGGGATCTTCGGTCGAAGAAGCGAAGGGGCAGGGAAACAGCGCGGCCGCCGCCGCCGCCGCCGCTGGCGAAGCATCGCCGCAAAGTCTGAACGCCTCGGCTCCACATCTCCGCGATTCCTCGTGTTTCGGTCGGGGTTTTAGGGGAGAGAGAGGAGGAGGAGTATTTGTTCGAGTTGGTTCGATTGAATTTCTACGGGTCTAAACACGAACCGGCGGTCCGGCATAATAGATCCAACAACTCAACGCGGTTCAATCCGAACTCGAGCCAGCTAACAATCCGGACTAAAATACTTTACGTGTTGCCCTACAATCCCTACCTTCACTTTTATTCGACAAGTAGTGGGCGCCACTTATTAATAGATGCATCTACTGAGAACAAGACGTTGGGTAGATATTTGCCGGGTAACCTGACCAATTTTTGTCATTGACAAGCTATAAATTCCCCCCTTTCGAGCTCAAAATTTTGGCCGCTTCCGAAACTTCTACATCTTCGCCCGCGATCAAGTTCCCCCTCTTTTTTTTCAAATTGGCCGCCCATTCTCCCCCTTTCTTGCACAGATCTCGTAGCCCATCTCCGCTCCTTCGTCGCCACTCGCCGTGCCGACGTTGCCGATTGCCTTTGCCTGTGGCCTCGCCGACAGCAGAGAAGACTGGTGGAACGATGAAACGGAAGACCCCATCGGAACTTAGGGTACAGTTTGCTCTTCTTTACTGGTAAACTCGATAGGTGTCGGATTAATACAAGACATAGCTCAATGTTGTTCTATTGATCCTTTCAGCAGTCGATTGAACAATCATCGGTTTTCTCTATTTAGATTTTTTTTTTGTTTCATGTCCTGTCTTGTCGACCTTAGGTTTCGTACTCCAGGATTCTTGTTTTGTTTGTTTCTCTGTGATTCATTCATTTCTATATTTATTTCATTTTTCATAGACATGCAGGAGTGGCATACAAGAGAGTGCGAGCCATCTGTTTCTTTAAATTTTGACAGTCATGCCTACATTTTAGTTAGTATTAGATTCCTTAATAGGATTAAAGTACTTTATTTTTTATCTTGTGTTTGCTTTGCCAGATAAGGACAAATACATTGACAATTGTTTGTTCTAATTATTCCAGGATTATGTTGATCTGATTTTATAAGGCCTTAGACAAATGACTATAAGTTCTCCATGGTGGAACTTTTAGTGTTTTTTCTAATTGTGATTTACTAATGTTTACTGTTTTTTGCAATTATCAAAGTATTGAGACTTAAGACAATTGTTTCTCAGGACAACAGATTTTACCTAACAATTTACATTCAGAATATGTTTGGTTAATGCACATTTCAATCCCATATGGTATTATACATCAAGAAGTAGATATAAGTTGGCTTCTGTGTTTAATATTTTGAACTTTCAGTAGAAGATGAAGGGGATGCCTGTAGATCATCTCCAATTTGTATCATGGAGAGAGAGAGAGAGAGAGAGAGAGAGAGAGAGAGAGAGAGAGAGGATTTGGCATGGATATATATACATAGTGGTGTGACATGATTTTGGTGGACATGGTAGAAACTATAAAGCTGTATATGACCTTATCATTAGAGAATCAAATGTTTGATTGACATTAACCTACATGACAGAGTGAACAGTTGAAGCAAAGAAATGGTCAGATAATCACAGAAAAACTTGTGCCATCTGTTCTTGATCCAGAAAGGTAAGTTAACATAAAGCAATTCTCATATTTTCAGAGGTCATTTTACTGACTGTTTGGGTAGTAATGAGATCAGGAAAGGTGAGCAATTGAAGATTCAAAAATACTTTAACACTCGTGTCAATGAGATCTATCCTGTTAAGAAGTCAAGTGAGAGATGCAAAGTTCTATATGGAGATGCGAAGGCCAAGGTTTAAATTCTCATACATTGGCATTAAGTATTCAACTACAAAAGCTAATCTGATAAATTTGCTAAACAGGAGTTCTCAAGTGTTGATGGATATCCTAATGTTATTCCTAACCCTTCTTATCCTTCTTTACCAGCTGAGGGTAAAGCATCAATTTTGTGGTATTACTTGCTTTTCTTGTACTTCAAACTATCTTCGTTTAGTTTCACTGTTCCTATTTATGGATAAATTAAAGAGAAGTTCCTTCTTTAATGCAGTGAAAATGTGACTATGTTAAATAAACCTGAAGGTGCTGATAAATCGTGCATAGAGAAAAATTACCAAGGTTTCAGGAAGATTGATAAATGTAGCCAAAATATGCTGCGCAATGTTGTAGAGCTCCATATGGGAGATGAGAATCTTGATATTCCTGCCAAAATTGATATGGTATATCTTCTGTAAATTTGCTATCTCTCTAATTTATGCTCCTAAGCTTTGTTTGGTACCATTTCTCAGCATGTTCATGTGATGTGTTTCCTAGGAAAAAGCCTTAAAGGAGTTGGGTGCTTGTAATATTCCTACGAATTCAACTTCGGTGCCAGTTGGTTCTGGAAAAATGGACAATCAATCTTCAAATTCAAGTGCTTTTTGTTCTGAATTTTCGATGCCAGGTCCTAGAATTGCTTCTGAGTTTGAGATTCCAAGTCCTAGAATCCCTTTTGATTTTACCTTGAAAACCAGCTTGCGGTTGGTTTTATCATCCTCTGTTAAATGGTGAGTGTTGTAGTCAGACTCCATAGATATAATCTTTGATGTACCAAGTTTAAACATGCTGAGTCTATAGTCATTTATTGATTTTTGTATCTAATTATCAATTGGTGACACTCTATACCTAAATTTAATGAGGTGCAAATTGTTTGTTAAATATGCTTTGGTCTATAGACAATGGAGACCATAGTTTAGTGACAATAAGTAAATATTTGATTGAGAAAATGGATTGTATCTGCTAAAAGTAAATGGATAGCGATCTTTTGTGAGGACTGCTACTGGGATACAGTTCCTTTTCCCTCAATTTTCTAAGTATGATTGCACTAGTTTTTATAATTATGATTCTAGTTTATAAGCACATGACATGATTTTGATGTCCTAATTTGTTCATCTCTTGAGCATCTCTTTTATAAAAGACTGATTTTATTTTATTTTTTATATACTGAGAGGTTCAACCTTTATACTTGTTCAAATTAGTGTCTAGCATATTCTCATTACTAAGTTTTGACATATATGGATTTTTTTAAAAAAAATAATTTTGCTGGTTTTATTAACAAGGATGGTGTAAATTTGGTTTGTTGGACTTCTTTGCTTAGCCCTTGTTAAACTAACAATTGAAGTAGTGTGGCATCAAAGAAGGTATTACTGTCTTGTGGTGAGGTCATCTACACCTGTCATAGAATCTACTTGTATATATTAACTACTGAATATATGATGTAGAACATGCACAACACCTTGTTCCTTGTTTTTTTTTTATGATACAAGTGCATTGCCAATTAATAGCCTATCTATGCCCTTTAAGGTGATTTCCAGATAGCTTCTTGGTACGGTAATCCATCTGCATGAACTATGTTGTGCTCACAGTTTATCATTTGTTTCTCTTGGTGAATGTGGATATCTGTGGTTAGAGACATGTATCATTAATGCTAATGCTATGGGTTTGCTTCATTCCAATGATCAAGAAAATGGTTTGTGTCTGCTGGAAACAAATGGATTGTGATCCTTTGTGTGGACATTTATTTGTACTTCTCATCTATCCTCTCCATACCTGTGTTGTCCTGCACCTTGACACTGATACTTTAAGCGTACACTTAATATTTCTGTTGATCACATATAAAAGATTCTAGAAATAACTATGTTAGGCACTACCTACATTGGTTATTCGTATCCAAGTACGAGTAGCATAGTTTTCCAATTTTGATTCTAGTTTATAAACACTTGATACATTTAGATGTTCTAATTTAGTCAGGCCAGGTCAACCTATTCCAACTTGGCTTGAGCACTCATGTTGGTTGGGTGACTTGTTTCTGGTAGTTCTGAGCATAGAAAAAATTGAACTGGCATTGGGACTTGTTGATGTTTACGGACCAGCTTGTCTGCATTGGACTTTGTAACTATTGAATACTTCTGATTTTCATAATTGTTTTCAGTATACTCAGATGCCGAATTTGTATTCTCTCTCCATGTTTTATCGCTTTTGATGAAAAAAGGTTAATTTCGCATGTAGGTGTCACAGGTCATTTGCAACTCCTTCAATTGATGCAAGCTGTAATCCATACAGCTTGTGGTCAACGAGTGTAGATGGTGCTACTCCCCAGGTGAAATTCTATAAATCACTGCATTCATGGTTATATCCTCAGTCTTCTCTACCTGCTTCAGTTGTGTCAGTTTTGGCCTCATCTGCTGGAAAGGATGGTCAGTTAATGAACTATTTTTATTTTTTTATATATTATTCTTTAATATTGGTTGGCCACTTTCTTGTGGTATTTTGTCATTTATATTCATAATTTTTTAGACGCACACTTTTGGGTGAAAAGGCAGCAGGATTGGGAAGATTCGTTTCGAAGCCTATACTACATGCTAAGAAAGAACATTTGTAACATGTTCTATGGTATTTCACTAAACTTTATCATCTTGAACAACTATTTCACTAAATAGTTGGTTAGACCACATGCATCTCTCTTTGCTGTTACTACATTATTATGACCTGAAGAATTATTTTTTTATGTCATGGCTATTCTTGGATAAACAGGCATTGCTAGTTCTGTGACAGACTATAAAATAATTTATACAAATTACAGCTTAATATTCATTGGCGCAAGAAGTTACATGCATTAAGAAGTCTTCAGTTAACAATGTTATCTGAATTTATAAAGATTTGATTATATCGTCACAAAATACTATGTTTTCTAGCACGGCATTATTTGTTTTTATGAAGATTTGATTATGCCATCACAAAATACTATGATTTCTTACACGTCAATTTTTATTTACTGTGTGATATTGATGCTGACCTCTCCTTTATTTTATTCAGAATGCATTCTTGTATTTTGCATTTGATTCTTGTGAAAATTGCAGTTTATACTGTGCAGTTTGTGGTTTTGTTCATTGGGGGCAACTTACTTGGGAAAAAGAAGCGCTCATGTAATGCTTACATATCACAATCTACACATGGTCTACGATCCTTGCTAAGAAAAAATGTATGCTCAGTTATTTCATTAGGTAGCTTGAATTGCATTTGTTATTCTTAGCCTTTAGTCTAATCATTTAAATTGCATATTATATGCCTCTGCATTTGCTTGGAACGAGGCAAATGTTTTATTGAGTATCAACTGTTTAGAACTTACATTTTCATTATCAGCCAGTGATTAATTTATTCACAGTAGGTAACAATTGATTAATACAATTTAGTTGTGCTCGTTTCATAGGTATGGTTGAGGGTATTGAGGCAATATTGAAATAAAGAACTCACTCAAAGAAAAAACTGATGAGAATATTATTAAAAATTAAAGAATACCTTGCATAAGGATGTGGGAGCTTTCTTATAGAATGTGAAAAAGATCTATTCTCTTAGAAACAAGGTCTAGTTTTATCCGGTTTATTGTAATAGTAAGACCCAATAATGGGTTCTTTATAACAAAGGTATATATATATATATAATTTACTAGTTAATAGTTACTTCCTAGAGACCAACTAGAGTGATGGTTGCCAAGTTAATGAAGCAAGTAAATTGGGTCTGTTGAATATACACTTTTGACTTTTGGAATTGAATATACGCTTGCGAAAAGCTAATAAGTTGGTCGACAATATGGGAGAAAATGATAATATGTTGCAACTTCAAAATAGGAAGCACACTCAGCAATAACTAAATGATGCAATCTGAAATCATAAAATCACACAAAAGTATCAAATTAATTATTATTTTTAAATAACATCCTAATTTTTTTTTATGCTCATAGATGAACCTTTTCAGATAATATGGAGAAAAGTATTTAGTTGCGTTCATTTTGAAGTTTCATTTTCTGTTGAGAAGGGTTGTAAATAGCGAATATTCTGTCTGATAAACTTTGTACTTTATAATTTTTAGAAAATAAGTTTTACTATGCCATTTGGTGAAGTTGAAGTGGATAGATCAACTGAGGATGACTTGGTTGAACTTATGGAAATTGAGAAGAAAAGATTGGGCCAGGTATAAATAACTGTCTTTTCAAGCTCTGCTATGCTTTATAACTTAACTCAAGCATGATAACTTGTGATCGTTATGCAGATTTTCCATCCAAAATCTACAACGGGGGAAGTGGATAACAATACTTCTCGATCCCTCCTTTCATTTAGTGGACATGAGGAGGTCCAATCTCTATATGATATACTCATAAACTATAGGTACTCAACTAAAAGCCTCTTCAATTTCTAGCAGTGAACGCAGCCTTGAAAGAAATCGTTGACCGCCAATTGTTTACTTGCTATGTGCTCTTTAGGGAAACCTTGAATTCCTTTACTGGTTCAGATGTTCCTGTCTTATATGCATCTGTCCCATTCCAGAATGCAACTTTACATGTTCCAGAGGTAAGTGTGCATGCAGACTTTTTGTGACCACTGTTCTTGTAATGCTGTTTCTACTAGTATGCTTACTGAAAAGACTTATGTTGATTTTTAGATGACATGTAAGGAGATACGGAAAGCTGATATGGTCGTTCCTTCATCTAGTGGCTCAGATACTAGCTATACTGAAACTATACCTGGTATATCCGTCGGTGATCTTTGTTTCAGTGTTGAACTAAAGGATGCAATTATTCCGCCATGGGTTGTGTATAGTGTTTGGTCTGTGATGAGCTCTGAGGGGACTACTTTCCAGTCTTTGTATGTTAAGAATCAATGAAATCCTTTGGTTAATTTTATCTTAGTTTTTAACAATTCCTGCGTTGGATATCAAAACCATGCGTGTTTTTAAGGATACATTTATGTATTTATGTATTGTTTTGTTTTGCAGTCTGAAGACGGAACCTACTTCACTTGGCTTAAATGTTGCTCTCAAATCTATCTGCTCTCAAAAAGAAGTGCCTGATGGCAATGCCTTTGGGCTTCCTGCTGCGGTTATGAATCCTTCTCTGACGGGTGCAATTCTTGACCAGCTCAATTTTTCTGATGGTGTTTATACTGCTACCATCACTTCCATCATATAATGATTAAAGAAACCATGACCGGTATTGGAAAGGTGACTCTTCCTGCAATTGTTTATTTACTTAAATTTGCAAGCCTTTGCCACAGAGATGTTCAAGCAGCTTGTTCAACCGGAAGTCGGAATCAGGTCGTGGTGCCTGTGGTCTGTCTGGTCTAACCTGGAGTTGCATTTCTCAATATTTTGTTCTGATTACTTGTATCTTATTTTGTAATTCACTACCATGTGAACTAAACTTGCTTATAGGTACAAGTCATTTCTGGTACAAAATTACAATTATTTATTCCTCTTGTTCTGTTGTGTTTATCTCTTAAGGCATTTATACTGTTCTATTTATTCTTCTTCCAAAGTTTGTCTCAGCATTAGGGACTAAACCTAAGTTGGCTGTTAATTTGGTTTCACTTCAGTTAACCAATTCATTATGGAAGTACTTTATGAAAAAGAATCACATCAACAGGATTATAGATGACCATAAGAGATTGTCATCCAAGAATTAATACCAATTATCATTTTATTAGTTTCAGTTCATTCGACTTCAATTTTTTTATTTCAGTTACACGATCTCTTTCAACCAAGTTTTTCAATGATCCATGATCCAGTCGAGCAGAGTAACTACTGACTGAATCAGCTAACCGATCAATCCACTGAGAACACAAGATGCTATAGTAACATTAATGATCACCAAGGAGTAGAGAACTAATTACATCCAACTTATAAACAAAGTTTTAAATATGAAGCAAAACGAAATGGACTGCCTACTTGCTATAGATGGCCATTTAAAATTAAGAAGTTGCACTCGGTATTCTCATCAAAGAGAAAAATTGTGTACATGTCCGAACATGATACATGGAGTGGAGTCTTCAACGCTTCTTTCTTGTACATGGTCATGGAACACTAAGGCAACCTGTTACATCAAATCGCCCTATTTTACGACCCAAGAAGAAAGGTCGAACATATAACGAAGGTGAGAAAGAGGGATAGACAAAAAAAAGGTGAAAAGTCAAAAGAGACACCCAACTATACCCTATAACTGCCCCTCTAATCCAAAATCTTATGTACCAAATCATACTGAACCAACAATGTGGAAAACTAATATAGGGAGAAAAGTTATATCAAGAACATGGACAAACCGTTACAGGAGCTGAAGATAAAGCACCAATTCTGCCGTCAACGTCCTCTCAGTACCAGAACAATTCTGGTGACGAAATCCCACTTCATTTCACCTCACCTTGCTGCATTTATTTCTAAAATCTACATGTCATTCTCCACTATCCACGCACTTGTGAGATGACAGCATGCAATGTTTTGGGAGGGGATCTAGTCACTTTTCAATTATAAATTTTCACTGGCTTCTCGAACGTGTGCCGGTTCTGCAGGGAAAACATAGTACTACTGATATTTTGCCAAATTGACGAAACGGAACCATAACGAGCTCAAGGGAAGCCAACCTGATTAGTCGTGTAAGCTTTTTTTGGAGCAGTGTCGGAATGTTCTAAACCAAGGTACTGTTCCCAGGCTCCATAAATATCTCTTCTCTGCACCAATTTAAACAATGCCATAGGGAGTAAAAACAGAGAAACACACAACAAAATAAACTTACCTGAAATCTATTGGATACAATGTCTAAATCCTGGAGGTATTCAGGACGCCCAAGTGATATAAAAGCAAACTTCCACTAATTGAACAAAAGAATTATATTAGATTCATTTATGAGTTGCAGATCAAGATGTCAAATCTAAGACATAGATGCAATTTGGACAAACTCATGCATGTGACCAAAATTGTATTGAAATTTGAAATTAATGCAAAAATATAGCTCGTAAATTGATCTTTAAGTACTAAGTCACAAAACTAACAAGAAAAAAAAGTAAAATACCTTTGAAAATTCATCATCGGGAACTTGCAGTTTCTTCTGAATGCGCATTTTGATATCCGTTAAAGCCTCACCTTCCTTAATAACAAGGAAGAAAGGCTCTCCAAAATTCTGAACTTGCTGCAAAGAAGCATTAAATGATTAATTTTGGGGATAAACAAAAGAAACCTGATTAAGATAAATTAACTAATTATACCCATAAAACATAATATAAAAAACAGAGTAGAAAACAAAGAAAAAATAATTAAGAAAATGGAATGTCCGTTATTGGCATGTAAGAGAATTCATACAGAGGAAAAAAAGTGGGGAAGTTTCATGGATAGAAACAACTTTTTCAAGAAATTAAATCAGTAAATCATGCGGTGTAGGGTGGTACTTGCACCCACAACATAATCCAAGCTGAGAAACCCAAATAGCCATTGTGCAAAAGGAAAAACGATATTGAAAAGGCACACTACAGATTTAAAATAAATAACACCCTCAATGGTTCTGGGGGCAATTTTGAGTGCCTTCTCTATGGATATATGGTTCAGGCTTTTCAACAGCAGAAAATTCAAGTATGCAATGAAGCATATGGAAATCTCTCTCTATTAAATTTGAAGAAAACAGAAGCATGAAAAGAAACTGCAGATTTGATGGATAAAGACAATTGCATTAGTTGAGAAGAAAGAATTGTACTCTTAAAATATAACTAATACCTCAGATATAAATGAGACGCAAACATACCATCTAACAAAAAAAATAAAGCCTGGGATTAAACCTATAACACAATATAAGAAAATGAATCTAGTAACTTAGAACTCTCGTTCACATAAAAGTAGAACAGTACGTTATGCAGAAAAATAAAAATGAAGAAGAAACACACAATGCATGATCAAGACATAACATTTGTTGTAATTGAGAGACTTGACAATCCTGCTAGACTTCAAAAAGATATATCTGATTTTCAAATCAGTATAAAACGGAGGATACCATAATTCTTATGCTTGCTAATGAAATCACTTGTCAAGGATTGCAGAGAAGTTAGAATATATGTAGGAGACTTAATATCATGAGTGAGACTGAGTAAAGTTTGCCACATAATTACATCAAAAAGATAAAATGTAAAATCTTCACATCTCCACAAAATAGAGAACAGCAAAAGAGAGACAAAAGACTAACCTATCTATCAAAGTGCAACCATTAGACTAACAAAATGCAGCATGTCACTAGACATACAAATAAAATTATTTTGGCACTTAGCTCGGAAACCTTGTAGAGAAATGCTACGATAGAGGTAAAAGGAAACATACATGAATTTTGTTGATGGAGAAAATAAACTACACCAGACTTCATTAGAAAAGATATGATTCTGTTCTACTTTCTGAAGATATAGGAAAATGACAACTCAAATACATTAAAGTTACCATTTGGTTCTGATTAGAATCTCTAGTAAAGTGATAGACATGAATCAAGCGATCATGAAGCCCAAGGCTTTTCTCTTCCTCTGGAATCTGCAAGGGCAATACTTATTAAGAAAATCATAAATCACAAATATATGTAACAAAAACCACACAAATTTGTTTTTACAATGATAGACCTGCTAGGTTACTAGCACAGAAGACAGCATCATAATGAATATCAACAAAAAAACCAAATTAATTAAAAGTAGTCTCCAATGAAAAATTGAAAATGGAAACTAACCTCCTCTGCACGTAAAGTCCAGTACTGATCATTAATGTTTTCAATTTTCTCACCTGGTGGAAATATCTGCATGGACAAAAAGTAAAGATGGAGGCAAGAATACTTCAAAAAAGCTTTGAGTAGACGGAACTTCCTAGTGTAGAGGATAGTGGAAAATAATTGGTGAAAGTTACTAAATGTCCAACAGGATAGTATTTTTGTCAGTACAAAAAGGCATTCAAGTGTGAGCACATTCTCACTTTTAAGGTATATGAGACACTTTGTTTTACTAAAAGGCCAGCAATACCTTTCAAATGTAGCTGAGCAGATAATTAACTTTCTGGACCAATCCTATATAAAAGTAGTCAAAATACTAACAGTAACCTTGCTTATATAAGCTTTTCAACCTTCCACTAAAAATATCGATAATAAAATGGTACCTTGTAGATCTTGTGATAGAAAACTTCAAGTAATCTGACTTCAGCATCAGGACGAGAGAGCTCAACCTAAATGGGAAAAAAGAACCATAACAAACTGTAAGCCATACATCAAGTAGTTAAACCATGAGTGATAGTATGGATATCAGAAATTATATAAAAAACTAGGTATATACCATAATGGGCTGTGGGATCAAAATCAATATTAAAAAATTAAAATTAAAAATAAAATAAAATAAAAGATATTTCAAAATCTAAAAATAATGTGAATTATAGATAATTAAATATGAATATTACACATTGCAAAAGTTTTACTTTATTTATAATCTCGAATAGTTCCTGTTTCCAATAAGCCAATAAAAATAAATTATTTAATTAAACTAATAAAAATAATTAATTGACAATAAATTATTAATAATTGACATAATATTAAATTAATTTGTGAATTATTAATATAATTAAATTTATAAACAATTATATGTATTTATTAATTAATTATTCAATTTAATGATTAACAAATAGACTAATATTAATTTTTAATTAATTTATATATGGAGGGTCATCTTGATACATTCCAGGAACACATGCGGCACATGCGGTTGCCCCCAAAGGCTAGCACAATTTGTACTTGCATATGGTGTTGTTGCAATAGGTCATGGGGTTGATTTTCAATGTGTGCGAAATGCATAGTGGGTCACCTGACCTCATGGAAAGGGCCACTATGCCAGGCGAAACCCCCATGATTTACCTCGCTTCCAAATCGCAAGGGGCAGTTTTGGAGGAGCCCCGGGCTCAGATTATCACATTTTGCTGCAATAGGAACACATGCAACAACACCCATGAAAGTAATCACACCATCATTGCACTTCATCTTCTTCAAAAACTTAGAGGTTATACTTGTCTTCCTACTCAAGAAGGCAAACCCATCATCCTACTCAAGAACACAAACATAAACATATATGCTTCCGCACAACAATTTTCTAGCAGGGCACAATTAATCTCCTCAAGGTTTCCTCCTCGCATAAAGACAATACTTAGTAGTCAACTCTAGATCTACTTATAGAGATATCAGCCAATTTCAACTGATTTCTTCTATTCTCGTATGATTATGACAATTAATTCACCAATTTCATCAATTATGGCTTCGCTATTCTAGATTTCACACATACATGGAGGGATGTGTGAAAAATCACCTAGAAACAAATCAGCAGTGATCAATCGCGACCCAACCTGAGCGATTCATATCAAGATCAATCGAGATTGCCATCCACAATTAAAACAATAAAGTCAAAGCAACATATAGTGAACTCTCTTTCTCTGTCACAAGCTGCACTTTCGAGAAGATAATAAGCACATTACATACATGAAATTACCTTGGTCTTTAGGTCATTGATTACATCAGCTACTGTGCTATTCTTAGGAAGTCTGATGTTGTGAATTACAACCTGAAATCAAAACTACATAGGTTTATGAAAGCTTAATAAAACAACAGTACAGACATAGAAGAACTGATGCTTTAAACCACCTCTTCCTTTGTGGCATGATGGAATGCTACTTTCAGAGTTTTTAAACCTTGCAATTCGGGCAGAGGAATATCCAATATCTCATAGTACAAAATGTCAGAAGTCTGTAGCAGTTGAATCAGTATGAATTAATTGTAACTAAATTTCACTGAAAACAATTAGTTTTAGTTATATAACCTGGTTATAATGAACCAGCATGTCTGAAAGGTGGTCCACACCCCGGTACTTGATGGGTTGTGGTTTAGGCTGCTGAGAATAGCAGTTATGAGATGAAAGACGAATTTTTGATGGATCATCTACACCAAGTTGACGTGCAACCCTTTCAACAACATCATCATATGTGAAAAGTTTAGATCTGAACAGGTATCATATCAGAGTAAAAGGTTAGAAAGATAACTCAGGCAGGTATAATAATCAATTATACAAGTTACCTATATACTCAAGTACTTACAATTCCAAGGAAAAATCCTCATCCTTTGGCTTCTCTAAAGCCCGAAAAAAAACAACCTACAACATCATATTATGCAAACATTGAGTTGAAGCCTCTCAAATCCATGGTAGGGCAGAAGAGAGTGGGAATGTAGAGGATTAAATAAAGAATATAATAGACCAAAAGTTGGCAAATACCAATCAGTCAACACTGATCTCCCATATTACATTCTGAAAATGTATGGAGGAGAAAATGGTAGGTAGTTAGTTCACTCTTGCCTGCCCACTGTTTATTCTGCAATTTTCTCACTCAAATACCCCACAATTTATAATATTTTTTCCCTTTTAGAGGTACAGCATGGATTTTGAGAAAAGAAAAGAGGCAGAGAAAACACTTGACAGTTACTAATTAAAACTGTGTAAAGGTATAATATCATAATGGTGTGACATTACCACCACGAAGACAATGCTTAGTAGTCACCACAACCTGATTAGCATCCATATTTTGTACTTCAATTGTTTTAGAAGCATCAAACACAAGAAGATCCTCTCTTGAATTTATAAGAAAATTTGAAAGAGCTAATTACTAAATCTTTTTGGCCGTGAGTTAATTACTAGATCTATCTGCCACTGAGGTCTCTGTAGTCTGCACTCCCTCAACTAGTGGTGGACCAACAAGGGGGCTTGAAGGAAGGCCTTAATGATCCATCTCTCTCTCAGGGCTCAAAATGGGTGAGACACTGTGGCTACTGCTCTACAATGCCTTCCACTTGCACAACTGCAAAGAAACCATTATCAATCTGCCTCAATTTGGCTTCTCCATTCTTTGCTTCTACCTTTGTGATCCAATCAGCCTCGTGAACACACGAAAATTCACGCGCCTCAAAACCAGCACTGAAGTCTTAAATCCACTTGGTGTCAAGACTTTCTCCATTACAAACTCCATACCATTCAGAGTTTAGTGACACAATATACTGCTCCAACTCATGTACAATGCCTATAAGACTTCATTCAGCAATATAGGTTGGGGTTTGTTAGGAACCTCAAACTCTGATCCATCCTCTTCTAGAGCAATCAATCCATTTGAGATTGTGGTTCCTATGAGCCCAATAGCAACAATAGCATCATTGATTGTGCCTTCATAAACAGAAGTGTTGAGAGATGATAACAAGGAATAGGACCTTGGTTTATAGATTTGGATAGTGGGACAAGAAGCAGACACTTTGCAGACTGCAAAGGAAGCTGTGGTTGAGTAGAGGTAGAGGTACAGGCAAGGAGGTGCACTAGAATGAAGTTGACAATGGACCTAACCAGGAGGGTGAAATCTAAGGCTCTTTGAGGTCGAAGCTGGGGCAGCAGGCCAAGGACATAAGAGCTCATGCTGATGACTTCTTCCAAGAGAACTTTAAAGAGCAACCAAGGAAGGGCTCAACTTTATTAAGTTAGTTAATAATTGTTGAGTTGGTAAGTGATGTAGACCACTTGGCTGAATTGGCATCCCATCAAAGAGTTAGCAATGGAGAGATGATGATATAATGGGAGATAAATTTGTTTGAGAAATCCACTGTATGATAGATTTGACAATTTGAAAGACTGATGGATTGAAAAATCTCTACAAATGCGTGATAGATTATATTCCTACTTAGAAAGATAGATTCAATTCAACAAAGAATACAATTTCACATCTGTAGAAACCAAAGTTATACATTCACTTCTCAATTATAAATCAGAAAGACAAACCTGGCGGTTGCGAACATACTCCAAGAAAGAAGGAACGTTGGGATATCGAAACTGGTTTCTATTTGTTGATGTTAAAGATTTTTGATAGCAAATGATATCTCCATCTTCAAGCTACATCCAGAGATCCAGACAAGCCAATGAGTAGGAAAGCAACAAAGACAAGATAAAAACATTGTGCATTGTATGTACCTGGCTTGATTTGAAAGACATCCGCTTGTCAATATGCTCACACATTACATTTGGTTCAAACTTTATTTCCTAAATATTGTATAGTGCAATTAAATCCTTATCTTGGACTAACATAAGACACAAAACAAAAAACATAAATGTAAAGAAGGATGTTTAATTAACTAGGCGTATTCATTTAATAAATAAATATATGTAAGAAAAGTCAGCACATGATTAAAAGGAGAGTTTTATGCCCTGTTTTGGGGAACTTTTTTTTGGGAAAAAAAAATATCTAGGGAAAAATTGAGAACTAAAAGCAGATTTCAATTTTTTTAAAAATCTTCAAGCATTAAAAATATGTTTGGTACATTAAAAGAAAACACTTTTTTAGAGTCAAATGTCTGGAAAGTAGAATGGCATTTCAACTGCTAATCTATTGGGAAAAGTGGAAATACGTTTGGTATGACAGTTACAAGATTACTAATTCTTTAATTGTTCCTCCTATTTGGTAGAAAGATTTTCAAAAGGAACATAAAAATGAAAAATTAATCACTAAAAGGATATAATTAACATTTCGTCTTATTAATATGCACAAATTCTGAGGCTAATTCTTGAAATTAACCTACAATTAGTTCTAGTGCCTGATAACAAAACAGGTAAAAGAGAGAAGAAAGAGTTATTATGAAAAAACCAAAACTTTAAGTTTGCCGTAAACATTTCAATTGATAATTAGTGTCACTACTGTGTGCTCCTAAATCACAGAAATCACTTTTCAAATGTTGCAAATAGTACATCGAATTGGAAAAAAAATCTAAAAATTGTCAGTTTCAGGATAATTTTGATACAAAACACATTTTCCAAAAACCAAAACCTAAATTGAAAAAAAAAAAAAAAAAAAGTACCCAAACAGGTGCAAACAGCTACTCCTTAAACTGGAATACAAGGAGTCTGGGTTATGGTCTTGAATTACGTAAAAACAATATCTGGACTTTGTGGGAACAGTATTTTCGTGTTAAAATTCAACAAACAACTAATAAAATAAGTTTTTCTTTGTCCCAACAATATGATTAGCCATCTTATACTTCTTACTCTGAAGAATTTTAACATGAAGGTAAACTAAAATACAGGGTAAGACAAGAAATTCTAAAAATCCTTTTTTCAGCAAATGAATTGGGTAACGTTTTGATATCCATCATTTCTTTTACTTCAGCATAGTCATTGCTTCAATTTGCTAATGAAAATTAATAATAAGGTTAATCTGATAATATATACATGATATAAAAATAATGCTATCACAATTAAAAATAAAAATAGAACTTGCAAGGTTTCACAAATTTTAGCTTAATATTTGTCTAAAGTGTTCCGAGTATGTTGGTTTATGCATTTGCTATGCATTCATTCTCTTTAGACCAAAAATTTATATCAAAATGCAGATGATGAGATAAAGAGTTGACAGAAACTAACTGCACAGCATTGGATGGAAAACAAACCTCATAAAGATCAATTTCTTCATTTGGAGGAAATTCAGCCATTTCGATCAATTTTGAGAAAATTTCAGTTGGCTTTCCCAGAGACTTCACAAATAGTCTTCCCACAAATCTACAATTCCCAAAAGAAAACACAAGAAAGCAATAAGGACAAGTTTGACCAAAAAAAAAAAGAATATA
>JBBPFQ010000126.1:358201-370916 GCA_037974815.1 Kaempferia elegans | reverse complement strand
GTAACATATTGAAAATTATAAAAATTTATTGAGAGGTTTAACTATTAAAAATGTTTTAATATATATTTTTTTTTTATATAAATGAGATAAAAAATTTTATTTAGACGTTTAAATTAGAGATGCTACGCAATACTTAACTAAATTAAATTCACTGAGGTCAACAACCGACAGCCTTCCCAGCTGGAGAAAGACGACGGGATATGATTAAGTGGGCCCACCGATCCACGTCGATTGGTAAAGGCTGCTGTCGTTGCCTCTTCCATGATCTTCGGATCCCCTTGCAAGTGTCATGGCAAGTCTCGCGGCGAACAGCTGTTCATTCGGTGTACGTGAACGGTAAGCGCCGAGTTCCATCAACCTGGACGGCAGTGATGCGGCGTTGTTCGTCTTGGCTTGCAAGGAGGATTGGAGGGATCCTAAAAAGAGTAATAAACTCGTCCTTCGGACGAGTACAAGAACGGCGGCGTGAAGCTCTCCTTGCACACTGAGGCGGTGGGAAGAAGACTAGAAGAGGAAAGAGAGGGCGAATTAATAAGTGAGGGAGAGGAGTTCGATTTATTCTCCCTGTCCTCCTCTATCTCTCTTCCTCCTTCCTTCTGCGAGGGGGCACAAAAAAAGCTCCAATCTTTGCGGGGGCGAGATCTGTTTGATCTCGATTATTGATTAAAATAAAAGACAGATTGTGCTTTTCGCAATCGTTTGTGAACTTGTGATGGAATTCAGGGAGGGGGCAGCGGAGGAGAGAGCAGGCGCCGGGGTGGGGCTCCGCTTCCTGACGAGGCGGAAGCAGGTAGACTCTAAATCTAATCGGACTGGCGGAGGACACCAGCTCGCCAAGGCGTTGTCCGTTCCGCAGCTCGTGGTCATAGGTAAGAACGTCCATTCTTTTCGTCCTTCCTGTGTTCTAGTCTTAAGGCTGTTTTTTGCAGCTGGATTTCTACGCTCCCCTCCATCGCGAGAATATGTTACTCTGCTTCCCTTTTGCCCTAAAAATAGTAGTTTTGATGCTTTTAGTCGTTTAGCTGTGCTGCAGTCGCTAAATTCGTCAACGGATGAAATGTCCTCCTTATCTTTCCTTTTAAGGGAAGTTGATATCTGACACACAATTATATATTCTGTTTGTTCTCTAGCTTGAATTCCCTGTCGACTAGACTTTTGTTCATCTTGGTATACTACCCATACCATTTTTTTTTTAAGCTCATAACAAAAATTCTTAGATTCCGATGCCATAATTGTTCTTCTTCCTATCTATACAGGCGTTGGCACAACTATAGGTGCTGGAGTCTATGTTCTTGTTGGCACTGCTGCCAGAGAGCATTCAGGACCAGCTCTCACCATCTCCTTTCTGATAGCTGGGATAGCAGCTGCTCTTTCAGCTTTCTGCTACGCGGAGCTTTCAAGTCGTTGCCCTTCTGCAGGAAGCGCCTACCATTATTCATACATTTGTGTTGGAGAAGGGTGAATATTTAATTCTTTACAATAGGAAAATCAAATTTGTGTTATTACTGAAGGAATCATTGCGAGAGATTTTAGTTAAAATAGTTCTGGTATTCCTCGAGCTTCAAAATTGGGGGAATGTGCTAATTTATCAGACATAAACTAGTTGGTAATTCATGTTTGTTATCTTTCTTGTCAGGGTTGCTTGGATTGTTGGCTGGGCTTTAATTCTTGAGTATACAATTGGCGGAGCAGCTGTTGCTCGTGGCATATCTCCAAACTTGGTTAGTGAGTTTCCATTACCTTGAGCTTTTTATCTAAGTTGATTGCTTACTCATTTACCATGACAGATGTGCCATTTGTAAAATATAACAATGTTCTTGGATATTTACGGTTTTGTTTTTATCTGTTCTAGGAATCTCACATATCCATTTTAACAATTTGATCGTTGCTATATCAACTTTTTATACACACTATTCTGTATCTGCCCAACATTTCTATCCATAAAGTGTGACTAATTAAACAACAATCCATAATTTTTCTTTTAACTTGAGGGGCACATAACGATCACACAAGACTTCAATAATTCCCTCCATTTCAACTAACTATCCTTTTTATCTTCTTAATGATATCTTCATCAGCATGTCCTAATCTCTACATCTCCTAGTTGAACAATAGGTCCTAGATATCTTTCAATTCTTATTATCGAAAGAATCTTATATAACGAGGTTTAAATTACTTAAAAATTGTAGTTTCTAAAGGTTTTCTCTATAACTCAAGCATCCATGATTAACTTTGAGTTTCAATCTATTTAGCACTCTCAATGTTCATTAATACGATGAAAGTTGATCTTGAATAAAAGGTTGGTAGGATCATCTTTGCCAATGTAAAACAACTAGAATTTGATGAAAAGTTAGTATTTTTGGTAATTCTTTTGTTACACTCCAAGTAACTCTATCACTTGTGACTTGTATTCACATTATGACATGGTCCTTTGTCATACTGATATTTTTGCAACATCATATGCAAATTGTTTGTCTTATCTCTGTATTCTTTTGTTAGTTGTCTTACTCAACAAATAACATGTAAAGTTCAACAAATAACGTTTATGTCTTTTCTCTCAACTTTGTTGAATGCTTCTTTTAACAAATATAAACGATGGGCTAATATGTTTAACATCTGAAATTCTTGAGAAATGATGATAATGCCAAAAAAAATACCTTGACTGTTGGTTTTCTTTACAATATCGATTTCAGGCATTAGTTTTTGGAGGAAAAGATAGTCTGCCTTCATTTTTGGCACGTGTTCAGATACCAGGCACCGATATTGTGGTTGATCCCTGTGCCACTTCTCTAGTGCTGATTGTGACTATATTACTATGCTTAGGAATAAAGGAGGTATGCCACTAACAGCCAGGCTTTTGATGCTAATCTTATGCAGTTTTCTTTCTTAACTTTTGATGCTTTACAATGCAGAGCACATTTGTACAAGGAATTGTCACTACTCTAAACGTCTGCGTCCTGTTATTTGTCATCATTGCTGGTGGATATATCGGCTTCCAGACTGGATGGGTTGGATATAGTGTAACTGGCGGGTAATTTATGACTAAACATTCCATTCAAAGATTTTAATTAATTCTAGTTCTCATTGTGTATTTTAAAGTTACAGGTATTTCCCTTATGGTGTAAATGGAGTGCTTGCTGGTTCAGCAACTGTCTTCTTTGCATTCATAGGATTTGATTCTGTTGCCAGCACTGCTGAGGAGGTTAGATTTATTTATTTTACTTTTAGTGATCCTGATGTACACGATGCTTAATTGTTCATCGTGTTTATGCAGGTTAAGAATCCTCAAAGAGACTTGCCTTTAGGTATAGCAACTGCTTTGACCATATGTTGTTCCTTGTATATGATGGTCTCCATGGTTGTAGTTGGCTTAGTTCCATATTTTGCTATGGACCCTGACACTCCAATATCATCTGCATTTGCGAGGAACGATGTTCACTGGGCAGTGTAAGTTGCTTGCTCATGCATCTCCCTTAGTAGTCATTCTGTAATATTCTTCTCCTTCCTTCATGATTTCTTTTTTTTTCTTTGACTTCTTGATAACCAGCTACATAATCACATCGGGTGCTTGTCTCGCGCTTTGCTCAGCATTGATGGGTTCACTTCTCCCTCAGGTGCTCCAAACATGTATAAATGAGCATTCTAGCCTACACCAATACTTGACGAGAACCGAAACAGAAATGTTCAAACAAATGATTTTACATTGTATAAATATAATACTTTTTTTTAGCAAGATGAGTAGGTTCCTTTAACAACAGGTGAAGAATTGTCACTTCTAGATTCAATTGGTACACTTTGGCGATCATCAACACTGTTTGTCATACCAAATATATTTGTTTGAACTCTTTAACTAGTCATGGTTTGCGATGTTCTAATATTCTGAATTCTGTATGTTTTATTTTTTGCCAGCCTAGAATACTAATGGCAATGTCTAGAGATGGATTGTTGCCATCATTTTTCTCAGATGTCAATGAGCACACAAAAGTTCCAGTGAAGAGCACGATTGTAACCGGGGTCTTTGCAGCATCCCTAACATTCTTTATGGACGTTTCACAATTAGCTGGAATGGTAAATAACTTTAGGCTCTCCTATGTTCTTTACATGGTTGTGCAAACTTTCATAGAACTACTAACCGCCCTGCATTTTGTAAACTCTGTAATGCATAGGTCAGTGTTGGCACACTTCTTGCATTCACCCTAGTTGCAGTTTCAATCTTGATACTGAGATATGTTCCTCCAAGCGAGGTTCCTCTGCCATCATTTCTCCGGGAATCAGTCGATTCATTTTCATTTCGCCATAATTCTCAAAATAATGGGGAAAAGGCAGGTTCTTCTGAAATTATCTGCAGTAAACATGACCAAGATGATGACATATCTGAAGCTATTTCTAAGGAATCAGTTGGTTATCCTCTGATCGCGAAGGAAACTAGTAAAGGTAATTATGACTCAAAATCTATTAAATCTCTGAACTATAAACTTCTCGATTGATCATTAATTGTTGATGTCATGTCAGTATCCTCATGATTATGCAACTTATGTTTAGCAAACATCATTTGCATTTCTTGCATGCATTAGTCGCTGCCATTGTTTCGTTGTAGAGAATTTGAACGAAGAAGCTCGGCGGCAGAAAGCAGCTTGGAGCATAGCATTTGTGTGTGCCGGAGTGCTTATCCTCACTATATCAGCTTCCTACTCATTCTTGCCTGAGTAAGTGATTCAGATACTAGTGATGAATCATCTTCATGCATCCGAATTCGAAACCTGCCAATATGAACTATACAATGCATATACATAAGCAATTCCTAACGACCTTCCAATCATGTGTCTTAGTAGTTTCCTGCGCTACGCTGCATGCTCGGCCGGTGGCTTGCTTCTTTTGGCCGGTTTGTTTGCGCTTTACTGGATTGGCCAAGACGATGCTTGCCACAGCTTTGGGCACGCTGGAGGTACACTACCTACAATGATGTCCTCTACATTCTGATAAGTTACAATGTTTTGGTGGTCTCTGCAGGCTTCATTTGCCCCTTTGTACCGTTTCTTCCTGTTTGTTGCATCCTCGTTAACGCATATCTACTGGTAAATCTCAGGTAAGGCTATACTTGCCCGACAACGATCTTGCGATAATCTCACTCTCTCATCATGTTTGATTGTGTGTTTGATGCCAGTGCTGGCACATGGCTCCGTGTTTCGGCGTGGCTGCTGCTGGGGATCGTCGTGTACTTGTTCTACGGGCGAACCCGGAGCTCTCTGACCGGTGTAGTGTATGTGCCCGGGGCACATGTGGATGAAATATTCAAAGCCTCAGAGTTCATAGCGTAGCGTAGGAACATCACAACCATGTTCTCATGAAAGAAGAGGAGCTGTGACAAATATAGCTGCTGCTACCTCCTAAACCAGTGCAAATGGTTTGTTAAACACAAAAAGAGAACAATTTAGAGAACAAACAGAAAGTGTGTCGATAGCAATAAATCTTTGTTATGAATTTAGCATGTCTATAAAAGTTTTATTGCTTGAATATTATTCATAAATATTAAATATTTGTATTCAAATTTGTTATTTTTTTAGTAAGCTATATATTCCACTTTTTGAACCGACTAATCTTAAATGATCAATTTAGCCATCAAATTAAATCGTATAGCACTAATGAATGTCCATCCAGACCGTCAATATCCTTAAATCCGAAAGATTCCCAATAGTTTAATAAGTTGTTTAATTAATAAATATCTTATTAAATGGAACATCAAATTTATTAAGAAATATTCAATGTATTTAATACTCCATTCCTTTTGACTGACACATTAAATATTCAGATGTCCTATTCCCTCTGCCTAATTTTAGGGGTCCCTGAGCTCATGTCTGCAAGTCCCCCAACCAGATCTGCTATCTTCATCCACAGCCCTTTTCCAGTTTGTTTCCAGTTTCCAAGAAAAAGCTCAAGAAAACTATCCACCAAATCATCAACTGCTAATTCTTTATGACAGTGGCAATGAGTCTACTCAGAACTGACCACCTTTCTTCGGCATATTCAACAGAAAGAACTATCTGCCTACAATGAATTGTCTCAATCCTCTCATTCTTTATTGAAAAACATATTGCTGCACTCTTCTCAGACATGAAAGCTTAAACTATACTGACACACCCACTTGGTAGTTCTTGGGAAAGGCACCAGTGGTTGCTTTTAATGGGGCATCTTCCTTGATCAACTCAATGGAACTGCCAAGTGACTTGGTTGTGAGCATTCTTGCCTTTTGAAAAAAAAAAAAAAAAAAGAAAAACAAATCTGGTTATCTTGTGGCCAGCAAAATTCTATGGTGGAAGTCTGGAACTGGCCTCTTGTATCTTTTCTGGCAGTCAGCAAGCAGAAATGAGCTAAATTCTATGGTTTGAATCCCTTGCTGTTTTCATGAAAAAAGTAGCAACATTCAGTTGAGAAATTTAAAGGGGGAAAAAAAGGATCCAATTTGACAAAACAGATAATAAGCACCTGCTTTCTTTGCTTGAGTTTGGATCAACACCGATAAGTTTAGGACGGTAAAGTGATCGTTATACTGAGTGATTCTTGTATGATTTGTGCATAAAGGGATGTTTTTGATGAAGAAAAAGGTTTGGGACCTTGATTTGTGGTTTGTGCCAATGAAGAATTAATAGTAAGTTTCCGCGAAACCATGAGAGTATGGCAATAGTTCTTCCACCTCAACCCGAGAGCTAGAGCTCGTGCTTTTGATTCTATTGCGGTTGACTATATCAACCTCGGCGGTGAAAATGCTATGTACCGGTCTATGGTCGGAAAACCTTGACTCGCCATGTGAATAAGCTAGCTGAGTAAGACCTCGTCCGTGCCATAAAATGCGATCACACCTAAAAAGATCTTGATTAGCTAAGAGACTAGACTAAATTGAGAAAGGTAGGCCAAAGAAGAATTATAATTCTACCATGCCGGTGTTCGCCTCTTCTCTTTACGGTGTATGTCTTCACCGGCATATCGGTCGGAGTTGTTTGAATATTTGTAGGTGGGGGGAAAGGATATCCTTCCTTCTTTCCATCCTTGGAAAACACGGCCGCATTGTTGCTCTATCCGAAGCTGTTTTTTTTAACAAAAAATGTATTGAGTTTAGAAGATTATATTCATGGCTTTTACCTAGTTCACAAGGAGTCATTTTGCCCTCTCGGGAAGAATCTACATACCAAAAATCAATTTCCATACTTCCGAACAATCGAATTAGTTCAAAGCAACACTAAGAAAGTAAAAGCTACCA
This sequence comes from Kaempferia elegans, assembly GCA_037974815.1. Classification (NCBI taxonomy): domain Eukaryota; kingdom Viridiplantae; phylum Streptophyta; class Magnoliopsida; order Zingiberales; family Zingiberaceae; genus Kaempferia; species Kaempferia elegans. Next base: position 363,661 of record JBBPFQ010000126.1, on the reverse strand, counting down.
CTTAAACAACACTGATGAAAGAATTGGGCAACTACCTGATCCCTTTCCAACAATGCTCTCCAGTTGTGCATCTCAACTAGAGCTTTCGCTGACTGATATGAAAGAGCAATACGGTAGTTCAAGTCGCCGAGCCATATGATGCGACTGAAATAAGAACATGATAACAAGAGAAAACTATCATCAATTCATTCCTTTCAGATCACATGACAGCAATATGAACAAGTGAATAGCAGAGTGTGAAGATTAGTCCTACTCATGATCAAGAACTGTTTCGGGAGACTTGTCATCAAACACTTTCTGCACTCCAGGAAACTTTGTTTTCCTTAATATCTCAATCACATCTGCGTTCCTCCGCAACTCATCCCCTTCTTTCTCTCCTGAAGTTAGATGGCTACAGACGAAGCAAAAGCTAGTCCGATGCAAACACATGCTGATTGCTATCGAACCCTACAGATGAAAATGAACAGTTTGCTCAAGAAAGTCTCACAATAAGACCATGGACAATTGTAAAAGGGAAAATAGTACCAATAGAGAAAGTACTAAGTGTGATGCAAGATGCAAGAAGCAAGATGTTAACCTTGTTTCCGAGATAACCCATTAGTCCCCTTCCGACACAAGAGACCTTCAAGTTCGTTATGTCGGTTCTAATTTCACTTCGAACCCAAATTGTCAAGAATATGCCAACCATCTGCTTACTTGCAACTAAGCAGTATCTAGAACTGTAACATAGGAATTAAGACTTTTTATGAGAGAAAGATTTCTACCACTGAAGAAGTAAATCAATGGAACTATCGAAACAAACACCTCGTGTGAACCGATGAGGACGTATCGGTTTCTTCCGAATACTGTGGAGCTCCATAAGCATATGGCATTGGTGAGAAAAGACCAGCATAAGGTGATTCTCCCCTGCCAATCTCATCATAGGGTGAACCTCCATAACTGAAATTAGGATCAAAGTTGCTCGGCCTGCTCTCGATGCTCATCCGGTCACAAACACTATACCTTCGATCCAACCATGGCTGCATTACTAGGATATCATCACCAATTCTCAAACTACGACTCGTGTAGAGGGACGACGGTTGATGGAAGAATGATGAATTCATGTGCCTTGTAGAGGATCCCTCAAAATCAGCATCTAGCTCTACCAGTGGATTGGGGATCGGAGACGGTAAACGGTAGCTTCCGCAATTACCTGCACCTGGAAGAGTGTTCAATGTCTTTCTAATGAGTGACAGCCATTTCTTGGCCGGAATGTTGTCTTCTGAACCGAGAACGTTGCCGGCATTGAGAGGAACAATCTCTTGAAATCTGAAAAGAAGGAAAAAAAAAAAAAGGAACTAAGCAAAATGTTACTTCAACATCTCAGAATTTAGCTGAATCAAGTGCAGAACCAACCCCAGAACATAAATGTCTGCAGGTGGTGATGTATGGATCCATTCCTCAAGATTCAGAGTCTTTGTTGGGGACTTGCCACCAACGTTCCATGTCGATACAAAAATTCTATGAACCAAAACGCACATCAATAAGATATCAGAAAGCAAATTGTTGCAAGGAGCAAGAGAATTGATTACTTGTAATCCTGAACATCTGCAACTTGAGCTGTGTCAGCATCTGAGTTCCTCTTGATCTGTCTCTCTGAGAAATCGAGAAGGAAATGACTACCTTGTTTGTGGCCAAAAGTTCAGAACAAGAGAGATCTTAACATTGTATTTACCTCTTCTGTTTTTCTTCACTGTGTTTATCTCCGTGTCTGCTGAATTAGCCATCCATTTCCCATCGCCTTCTGATGAAATTTCAGAATCGTTAATGGAGGAAAGAACAAGAACAGCAATAAGAACAAGAACAGGATACGAGGCCCACCTCTTCCAAACGCATCATCATCGGCGTGGAAGTGTTGAGGTTTGTTTTTGGTGCCGAACCATTTTCGTACCGTCTTGGACCAAGATGACTTCTCCAATCAAAACGAGATTATATATATCAGAAAACAAGATCAGAATTCTCGAAGACCAAACATTTCTGCAATAGAAAACCTTGTCTTTCCTCGAGCAGTCATCTCTCATTGTTCCAGACGTCCGCCTTCATGCACACCGCTGCTGATGCCGATGTCGAAGAAGCGCAAAAGGCCGGCTTTTTTTTCGACGAAGAAGATGAAGTTTTTGCCGCAAAGAAAGAGGGATCCGAATCCTACGGATCCAAAGATAGGGGAAAGCTGTGATTGTGGACGCAGATTTAGGGAAGAAGAGCGAATGGGAGAGCAATGCCTAGGCCTTGTTTTCGGACTCCGCTACAGCAAAGCGTCCAATTTGAAGAGGAGGAAAAAGCGGAAGCATGGAGCTTTATCCTCCCTCGTAAACCTGCCTTTCTCTCTCCTCTACTTCTTCCTCCGAGGCACTTTGCTTCCCCCAAAACCAGAGCAAAGCTGCTAAAAAGAGTCCAAGAGAGAATCGTAGAATACGAGTAGACAACTACTCATCTGCTGCCCGCCCCTCGGCAGTCCCTGTCTCCAGGCTGAATCTGCTTCTGCATCCTCAAAATCCTGCCCGCGGTCAGAGTTTTCTGTTCTTTTCTCTCTGTTCCTTCAGAGGGGTAACAAAAAAACAGTGAACAACACAAACGACAAAGACTCGTCTGATCCTCGAGAGATGATTATTAGATTAAAAAAAATCGAATTTTTCTACTTGCAATAGAATAGTTTGATCGCAAACAAATCTCTCAACTCGTAAAAATGTAATTTTTTTGGTTTATCTTTTGCATTAAATGGCGTGGGGAATGTCTAGAACACCTTCACCACTTTTCTGCGTGCAGTCAATTGTTTCCTAGAACGCTGGGCTGTCTGTTCTTGTCTACTGCTGCACCAACTGCCACAACATCTCCACCTCGAGCTTCCTCGTCGTTGTAGGGCTCCTCTGCTGCTCGAATGCTGTATTTAAGGGGCATACGTCCTTGCGAAGGTTGGAAATCAATGGCTTGGGGACAAACAAGTTGGTGAGTCCTTCGAATTCAGGTTCCTGCCTGGCCTTCACTGAGCAGATAGGAGACACCCTGTTTGATTTATCTCCTCAAGGCCATAAATTAAGGTGAGTTGCACTGGCACTCATGATCTTGCTCGAACCATCTTGGGAACTGTCTGAGGAGAAGCTGCCTCAGAATTGCCGAAGAATTACTAGCCCTTCACATAGCCCTTCACATCGACCTGTCTGATCAATCAATAGGCCATGAATGCCCCGCCATGTGATCTTCCGTCAACCTCCTCACCCATAACCGAGGTCCAATTCTCTGGTTATAATTTGTGGACCATTGTTGATCTCTGTTAATTTTTATTGTTAGATCAGATGAGGAAGTTATATGTTAAAATTTCATCATTGAAGAAAAAAAATTAGGAGTGATCTACAAATCTTGAATAAAGACATCCCTATTACTTATAACCATGCATCAGCAATGTCAAAACTTCATATTCAATCCTCTACTTATGTAATATGAATGATATTTTCTGTTTTTCTTTAGACTCTTTACAGCTGAATCATCACGATAGTTAAGTTTTTAATTCTTTTTAAAACAGATCTATTCATATTTAAAAAATTATTATTTTAATATATTAGATTAATTTATAATTTTTAATTAAAACTGACAAATAAATTTAGAAAACTCAGAATGATATAAAATTAAGTCATTTATATCCATTTAGTTCCCTTAATTATATATATGATTTTGAACATCAATTTGATATAATATATCGAGAGCGGTGATTTTTTTAAACATGAACGTATCTAGAAAATTTAATTCAGGTTAAAAAAAATTAACCTCTCAGTATATTGATTTAAATTGATATTTGAGAACATGAATATAACAAAGAGAACTAAACAAATATATAGAACTTAGTTTCATAAAATTCCGAGCTCTCTCTAGATTTATCAACTGATTTCGATCTAAAATGGGTCAAAAATCAAAACGGGCTGGACCTAAGGAACCTAGAATGATATGAAACTAAGTCATTTATATTCATTTAATTCTTTTGATTATATTCATATTCTCAAACATCAATTTAATTAACTAGGTCATTTATATTCTTTTGATTATTCTTTTAATATGAATAAGTCTTTAAAAAAATCTATGTATTAAAAAAAATTATTACACAATTTGGCCTAATATTAAAAAATCTATTTATCACACATCAATTTGCCTAATATTAGAAAATCTATTAAAAAATCAATTTGGCCTAATATTAAAAAATTACACAATTTAGTCTAATATTAAAAAAAAAGTCTATTTATCAAACACCAATTTAACCTAATATTAAAAAATTTATTCATAAGAAACTTATGTAGAACATGTAAACATAATAAATATATAAACAAATAGTGAGGGAGAGAAAGAAGAGTCAAAGGAGTAAAGTTTCTTCTCCTAACACTTTTCTTTTTCAGCTTTAAGACCTTCTCATTTAGCTAGCTTTATAGACAGAAGTTTCGCATAACGAATTGATAGAGATTGGCCCTTCGCTCAAGTCATTTTCTTCGAGTTTCACCTAAAAGGATCAAATAATTGAGAAAAAAAGGAGGTAAAACTAAAGCAGCTTTAGCTAGATCTACACAGTATATTAGATTCTTGATCTTAATTCTTAAGGTGTTAAGATTATGTAGGAGGATCCTATCGACTAGATCAAATATACCATTTTCTATTAAAAAAATATTATTAGACGAGAAGAAAGATAGAATATTTGGATGAAATCTTCAAAGCAAATCATTTTACTTTCGAGTAATTTAACCCAATGAGTAATGTTGTATGATCTCAATTGAATCTGAAGATTGAATTTAGATATTTCATTTATGATTTTTTTTCATGTTCATACCGATTTCATATCAAAATTATGAACCCAATTTAGGAGATTTTTTTTTTAAAACTTAATTTGAAAGGACTTTATTCTTTGTGATTGTAAAACATCTCTAATATTTAAAGGAAAATTTTATAAAATGATGGTCTAACTTGCTATATTATATGAAACTGAATGTTGGGCTATAACTTGAGCATATAAATAGAAGATGAGAGTTGTAGAGATGAGAATGTTAACGTGGATGTTCGGACATACAAGGATGAATAAAATAAGAAATAAAAATATTAGAGAGAAAGTTAGGTTGCACCTATAAGGGAAAAGTATGAAAGACATATTTAAGATAACATGACAATATAATTAGACGAATAATAAATGATTCAGTTAGGTAATATGAAATTATAATAAATGTTCATATCAAATAAAGAAGACAAAGAAACAAAAAGACTTGATTAATAATAATAAAATAAAATTTATTTATTTAAATATAAATAATGATATAGTATGGGATAAAGTCCAATATCCATATAGCCTACCCACTAAGTGAGATAAAGTTTAGTTGTCATTATTGGTTATTGTTGTAATTTGAAATATTGTCTCCTGTAGAATTTTAGTGTGCTAAAATCTTGGCTTGA
>JBBPFQ010000126.1:281359-298518 GCA_037974815.1 Kaempferia elegans | reverse complement strand
AGATTCAGCAGAATTCTCTCATTTAATATACAAATTTATGACTTTGTCAGTATAATTGAAATGAAAACAAAGAACTTGTCTCAGAATTTCTAGCTTATTTAGCTGAGCAAGATTCATGATTGAAATGGAAGACTCTTCACTGTGTTATTTTTAAGAAAAATTGGAGAGAGAGAGAGAGAGACAGTTCACGCGGCAGAGGAAGTGGCAAGCTTCTCCCCATCTGCACCGCTCGCCTCAGCTTCCGCGGCAGCATTCATGGCACTGGCGACTGGATCTTCTTTCAGCGGCTGCACCTGCTCCTCCTCCGGAAGTGGCTCCTCCACGTATTCGTTTTCGAAGGCATCTGCCGGGACCTCGTAGATTCTCACCTGCGGCTTGACTGGATCCTTCACCAGCACATATTTGCCCTCGTTGAGCTTCATGCAGAGATCGACGATCGACTTCACGATCCCCCACATGTTGGAGGTGTTGAGGTTGATCTGGGCGGCGAAATCCTTGGGCTTGTAGCCGGTGACGCTGAGAATGACATGGTTGAAATGGTCCCTTGGGTGGACTCTGGAGACGTAGCCCAGCTTCATCAGATCTGCACCGGCGAGGAGGGCCTGCGCGGTCCACTTGGCTAGCTTGTTGGCGTTGTTCTTCAGTTCGGTGGCGAGAACGGCTCCTCTCTGTGTCTCCAGCTTCTGCCTCCAGTCCACTCCAGAGTATTTGTGATCGAACTCATTGAGTGCGTTGAGAGTGAGGAACCCTCGCTGCCCCTTGACGTCGGTCGCGCTGTGCAGCTCACAGCGGGTGATGAGATAGGTGCCCTCGTCGAGCTTCCACCGGCGATATCGGTATGCAACTGAGGCGACATCCTCGCCCTCGGAAGCAAACGGGTTGGGCTCATCGAAGGTAGCCTTGTTGCCGTCCCGCAAGAGGACCTGCTGCGAGAAGTTCTGGTTGATGTAAGTCGCCTCGATGGCGAGGGAATGGATGGAGTTGATGTCCTCCTTGGCCTCCGGGAGGAGCTCCTGCGAGCTCTCGTTGACAGAGAGGAGGTCGAGTTGAGATCCGTCGCGTTTGTCGAAGAAGAGCTTGTTGCCGACGCGCTGGATGATGATGTCCCAGGAGTATACGGACCTCGGTGCGCACATTAGGGCGGAGAGAATGGCATCAGTGGCGAAGACGGTGGCTTTGTCATCGGCCGCGAGGCGGCGGATGACGGGGTCGTCGGTGGTGGTGACCTTGAAAAAGTTGCGGGACTTGAAGTGCTCGAGGCGGCGCTCGTTCTTGGGGTTGACGCGATCGAAGGAGCGGTCGTAGGACTCGAGCGCGCCGCAGATGAGGAGGTCTTCTGGCGGATCGGGCACGGAGAAGGAAAGCTTGGAGAAGGTGGAGAAGGGGATCTGGTCGAGCATGGTCCACTCGGGCTGGATGTCGACGGAGGACTTGAGAGCGGGGGAGTCGCGCCGGGAGTTGCCGTATCCGGGGCCTCCAAACGGCGCGGAGGAGCGGCGGTTGAGGTGATACAGGCGGTCACGGCGCGCGCGCTCCTTCTCCGCCTCGCGCTTCCGCGCCTCGACCTCCTCATCACGCCGTTGCGGAAGCTGCGGCCGCTGGTTAAATCTCCATCGCGGGCCGAACTTGGGGCGCGGAGGGGGCTTCCCGTCTACGAGTCGGAAGGAGTCGTCTGCGCCGGAGGCGGCGCCGGCGAAGGACTCGTCGAGGGTGAAGTCGAAGACGGAGTCGCGGCCGCCGCCGCCTGACCGGGAGAAATTAGGATTTCGAGTCCAGTCGGCGACGCGGCCGAGCTTGTCAGATCGGGAGAAGGGGGCGAAGGGGACGTTAGGCAGCAGTGTACCCCCACCGTCCTTGGGATGAAGAAGCGTTGCCGGAGTCTCTGGCGGACCCCATCCGTCGGGGTTAAAGGGGACGAAGCCAACGTCGAAGCCCATTCGCGCGCTTCGCTCGGTTTCCAGATCCGGCGACGGCGGCGGAAGGAGAGCAGGACGAACGAGGGCAAAAGAAACGTTCTCGTTCTTCTTATCGGGCTGAAAGCCATGTGGCGTCGGGCTTATATAGGAGGTGGCAAACGATCCCTACTTCTCGTCGAGGAAGCTTCGGCACACATTTGGGCAGTCAATTGAATTGGGCCGGATATTAAACTGGGCCGGACCGAAATTGAAGACAATTTATAAAATCGTCCATCATACTTTTATATTTACCAAATTATACACTTGTTCTAGTTTGTTTTACTTTCATTCCTCCCAATTTAACTACACTTAGAACAAATACAATAGATTAGTAGGCATTCAACTTAAAGATAACAGATACAGTAAACAACGACCACATGCCAAATCACAGTTTATATTTCTTGTAAATAAAGCTGAGGAATCGAAAACAAGGGTAAAGAAAGAAGAACATTCATATACAAGGGACCCCAGAAGTGTACAATATTGTATTCAGTTTGCCATAAGCTTACTTTTCAAAATGGCAATGTAAATGTAACAAAGGTAGCACAATGAAACAGATTTAATAAGAACACTGACAGAGATTGGTTAATATAGATCATAAAATACAGTAATCATGCTGAACAATTGAATAGTGAAATGCATGTAGGCAGATTCTTGTGCCAGTAACCACAGAGGGAGTCGAATGGCATGCAAAAGAGCAAACTGCCAGTAGGTTTAGGCAACAGGGATAAGAAGGAAATCAAAGAGAAGTTGATGCCCTAGGAGATTTGTTGAATGCATCTAGGCATTTGCTTCTGCCATTAAACACTGGGGAGGGAAATGGCAAGGGAACAGCAATATGCCATGAGATTTAGGCAACAGCTATAAAAAGGAAACCAAAGAGAAATTGGGCGACCTTGGCAAGGTTGCCCTTGTATCAAAAAATACACAAATGAGCTAGAACTTCAGATATTAATCAGGAGATTAAAAAAACAATCACACAGGAATCAAAAACTTATTTTGGTGGTGGCTTAATCAGAGTGCCACATGGTACTAAAAAATACATTAAGCGGTAGGAGGGCTCCCAAAGGCATATTCAACAGATAGCAGAAGAAGCTGGACTTAGAGAATGAAAAACTGTAAAACAGAAACATGAAAATATAGGTAGTTAATTCTTGATTGTGTTTGGAACATGCAAAGACAAGGTTGAGATTCAAGAATGGAGAAACAACAATTAGGTAAAGAGGTTTGGTCTTGATGCTTTAAATGTGGTTTTCAGCTTCCTGCTTGGTGGCCTAACTTTCTTAAACACAAGAGGAAACTTGATTTTTAAGTCATGGAACTGCTTGGTTCTCTCCATCTTGCAAAATTTAGCAGGAATTCCAGCTGTTTTTATTATCTGAATGCCATGATACCTTACTCGATGACGTGAGGCCATCTCGTCGTGCATCTGATCAACAGAACCATTGAGAGTGATGTCACGGAACTCCTTGTACATGTTGTGATAACCTGTCCTGCTTTGATACCTCAGCCAGATGCCATAGTTCTTGATCTTGGTGAGCTTTCGCTCAAATATCTGCGTTGAGAAATCACTGTTGACATCATAAATCAAGTCAAAATGATAAGATAATGACGATCAGAGAAATTAACAACCAAAGAACACTAAAAGCAATCTTCAATGAACGTGAGTGGCGGATCTACTTGCTTGCTAAAACCACAAAAGGCAAATTTCATAGATAGCCAGTGACTGAGAGACAGCATTGCACACAACTGACAGAAGAATTGGAAAATAGGACAAATATAACGAAAAGTGGAAACAGAATAAACACCAAAATGACATTGACATGGCCAAGTTGTTTCGCAGAGCATTCAACAAAAGGAGTACGTTAGTATCAGCTGTGATCATAGCAGGTTTTGATCTCATCACACTGCTTACACATCTAGAATGCAGTAAAGAATCACAAACAAATAAATAGTCAGCATTCATGACAATTTCAAAAGAACCATTCAAAAGAGCCTTGCATGTGTTTCGGTATACATACACCTCTAGATGAACGGAAAAAAAAAAATCGCAGTTAAGTAAAAAAGGGGAGTTATCAACCAATGCCGAAAACCCACCGGAACTTTGATTTGCCGCAGACATCATTCTTCGTCCACAGATTCATCCTGTAGACGTTAGGGTTCTCATCGGTCGCCGTAGGTAGCGCCCTCCCAACCACTTGATACTGATGGAGCTGCAACCAAGCAGAGAAATTGCTGGAAGTAAAAGAATCGAAGAGGAAGAAGTGCCGTGGTGACGGAACGAAGACTGAACCTGGACGCGACCATCTTTTCGGATTTTTAGATCGCCGTTTCTCCGCATCCTCTCTCCGCTCCCTCTCCCGCCGCGACCGGCGGGATCCGATCACCGGAATTAATTTATATAAAATGATGCACCGAACCCTAATCTGGCTAAATTGGGCGGTTCCCAATTAGTTTAAGCATTATGATTAAAAAAAAAAATCTTCTATAAAATTGTATATATCTTAATATTAGTAAAAAAGTTAAAATCTTTTTTAAAAAATCATTATTATTTTTAAAAAAAATTATTAATATCCGACCTGCCGGATTCGAACCAGCGACCTAAGGATCGTCCGCAACTACTACAGTCCTCCGCTCTACCAACTGAGCTAAGGTCGGAGACGGTAATTCACGTATCTATAATATAATACATAATGTAAATATCATGGGAATGATAATAGTTCTCTCTTATGTGTTATTCCACCTCAATGCAATCTTCAACGTCACTCCTGCAGAAGGTTTTCAGGCATTCACTGGTCATAATCCTTTCTCCACACTCGACACAGGTGCCGAAGTATGAATCAACCGGCCGGATCATAATACGGCTAGACGGTCGTCGATATAACATCATACGGTATCGGTGTCGCTGATGTCTGCTTGCAGAACGAAACTAGGGAATGATGTTGTTATGTCCCTGCATGAACAACATGAAATCATCATACTTTCTAGCAAGGTCTCTTTAGAAAGAGAAATATGCAGAGTGTTTAGAGATTGTAACTGAGTAGTAGTGGAACAACTAACAAAAGATTGATGTTTGAACCAAGAACTCACAATAAATAAGGAAGAGTCATATTCCTGAGAAGAGAAGGATTTTTTTTGACAAAATCCTTCCATTCATCTGGGTCGATCTTCCCATCGCCTCTTGCATCTGCCTGATTGAAACTCTTCAAAAGACAACAAATAAGTCAATTTATGTTTTGGAATTTAATGATTTAGGAAAATATCCATTATCACACTCACCTTATCAACAATTTCTTCGACGAGTTCATCTGAAACAGACAATTCTGATTCACTGAGAATAGCCAACACCATCTCCTTCAACTGAGAATGTTTTTCACAAGGTAAGATTAACCATGCAATATAAAAGATCCAACAACAAGGAAATCTCAAGATTGAAAAAGCGAAATTATGCTCACCTCCTCGGGTTCTATGAAGCCAGTTTGCCTTAAATCATACAGTTTAAATGCAACTGCAATTAAAATGAAGGAATCAAACATATAATCAATTATTGAAAGGCTTTTCCAATTGTTAGGGATCATTTGTAAATTTTAACAAACTATATCACTTGCAAGGCCAGCATACAAGAAGCTAGTGAAATGCTTAAGCATTTACATTCAATTTTCTCTGATTCTGGAGCTCTTGGGTGAAAGATGCTAAGCGACCGAACAAATTCTCCAAACTCGATTGCCCCGTTTCGGTTGATATCAAACAAATCAAATACCTGACAAATATGTCAATACGATGAATAGCTTGAGCAGATTTATCACATGGATAACTTTCAGGTTTGAGAAGAAATTTCACTAGGCTCAAAGTTAAACCAGAATGCTGACCCTGTCTGCAAAAAGATTTCTTCTGTTTCTGTTCCTGTTCCTGTTCCTGAACAAAGCAAGGTGGAATTCTTCCTGCTCAATGATATAATTAAGAATAATGAACAAAGCCTTGGACGGTCACAATACCATAGAAGTAGTTAAATGGTTAAACAACTCAACTTTTTAAATACATACCCGATGGATTAGCCCGTCCGGAATGATCAAACAACTCAACTTTTTAAATAGCTCATGAAGTGCTTGTACGTCATTGACAGTGACTGTCGAGCGGAAAAGAAATAAGATTAGATATAAATTTTATAATAGTTATACATTATATAATGTTTGTTGTGCTGAACTCAGCCTGGATGACAGGCAGGGGAAAAAAACAGAGATCGTCCTTGTTCTGCCCTATGCAAAGTTTTTTTCTTTAGGTATTGTGTTGTTCTGACATCTATTTTACTCGATATCTTAGGATGGTGATATCCCTACGTACATTCAAAGAAATATTCGGAAGCCCATCTGTCCGACAATAAAACCCAATCCTTTTGTAAACCAAGGGACGACCTTGAATAGGCCAAGTTGAGCCTGTTCAATAGGCTTCGTCTGGCTGTTTGACTGTACGACCTTGGACGGGACATGTTGACCCTGTTCCATTTCTAACCTACTGCTATTGACTGTTTTGAATGTGTGCTCTGTGTGTGTGTGATACTGTCAAAATATAGATGCCTTTAATTGCTGAAAAACGTCGAAGAAGCAACAGTTCAAAGCATGTATGAATGGCACCTAATTAAAGCACAAAAGTTACAGGATTAATAAAAAGAGATATAGACAGATAGCACGCGACAGCTCAAAGCATATGCATGCACGCATGCGTTGGTTATTCCTAATTCCCAAAGCATGACAATATATAGGATTAGTAGAAGGAAAACGAGAAAATAGCAAGCAACAGTTCGGAGCATGCGTGCATGGCATATTCCTGAGCATGAAAATTTACAGGGTTAGTAAAAGGAGAGCTAGAAAGAAAATACAATTTGTTTGAGAAGCAAGAACCACAGGGTCCTCGTATCCGACTGCGTGTTTGTCAGTAATCTTAGACGAGAAACAGCCCATCAGATTTAGCAACCAAACCATAGATATCAAGGTAAGGCAAGCTGTATCTCAATTCAGCTTAATGACTTGCTTAGTTAGGGAGAGCTCCTGAGAAGGAACGGAGAAAACACAATCAAACACAGAAAGAAAGATATTGATGGATAAATGTTTCGCAATCAAGATTGGAACACGGAGCCATGTTTAGTGCAGTGAGAATAACTGAACACACCAAAGTCTAATATTGAACAATCTCCTATGCAAACACATAATCATATCACAACAACAACAACGAAAATAATAATATTCTGAGCTATTCAATCATCATGTTTTACCTTTTACGTTTCTATTTTTGTGATTAGATTGATGTTCACTGAATGATCTGTCCAATCAACATAACTTAGGACGATTAAGACGTCTACGCAGATCTTCTATTTCAGGATTCATCCGATGTTTTCATTTCTTGTCCAATAATAAAATTTTCAGCAAAATTCTTTCAGAATGCAATGCAATTTTAGGCAAACTCTTCGCTCCAAAAAGTATAAACCCCCATCACACTACCAGAAACAACAGCGATTTGTGCCGTCAACTAGTAGATCTAACTCATGCTAACAACCGCATTCATGAAAAAAAGGGGACTAAATACCTAAAAAATCAGTCGATTGAGCTTCGAGTTTGTGCCCGCCGCGAACTTCGATTTGAACCTAACGAAACAAAATCATAAAACCAATTCCCCCAAAAAGGAACGAGAAGAACGAAATGATCCGGTCCCCTTAGAAAAACGCATTCCGGCGTCAGAAGGAAACCAAAAAAAATCGACCCAGAAAAAAGCGATAGCGATTGAATGAGATAAGAAATGAGAAAAAAACAGGGATTTCCACCTCTGACGCCTCCGATTCAGAACACCATCGACCTCGCACCGCCATGAATCCCTCGTAGATCAGGTGCCGCCTCCTTCCTCCTCCTCGGCTCCTCAATCGCAAGGGCTTCGCTTCTTCCGTGCTCAGCTTCGTATTTAAACCACGATGACAAGAAAACCGCTCAATTGAAAATGCTGTTAATTCATTTTAAATTTGACTTCCCCAAAAAGATGATCTGACTTTACAGTTGATATTTATAAACCATAATTCAATTTCTGGCAAGTTTTTAAAGAGAAAGTTGTATTTAGCTTATCAATATCGTCCATTTTTTTTAAAAAGAAATAGACAATTGTATACGTGTAATTAATTATTTTTAATAAATCAGCATTAATGATGTTTTGAAGAAATAACACCAAAATGACTATACTTTTAAAAATTAATACCGAGTTCATGATTTTTGATAAAGTCACCATTAAATAATTATTGATTTTTAAAATTTTCTTTTACTTTTATAAACGTTCCATTAATTTTAAAATTTTTTATTAAGCTTTAAAATTAAGCTTTTAAAGGTCATCACTGTTTTTTTATTAGAGTAAAACGGTCGATCCTACAATAGATCAAGAGAATTAACCCAAAATCTATTATAATAAACACTTTTATAAGAATCAACTGTGCTAATCTGTTTTTTTAATAAACTTTGATAAAATATTTTATTTTATATATATATATATTTTTAAAGGCTGGAGTATTTGGAAAACGAATTAAAGTTTTATAATTTTGATTGCGCCTTCGATAAATTGCTGCAATCCAAAATCCACACTCATGCTGATTAGACGGTCGTTTGTTCCAGCCTAGGATCCAGCTCGAGCTCAACTCTACATGCTTGAGCGGTCTCAAGCTCGAGTTAAGCCAGTATAGATCGAATTAAGCCGAGCTCAAGCCTAGGCTGACTCAAACTCAGCTCACCTACAGCCCCACTCCCCTTCAGAATCAAAGTTAGTGACTCTTATCCCCTTTCAGTTCAGTAGATCTGATTCATATGGATCAATTACAACCTCGGAGAACTTTTGTCGGTTGTTCAATGTTGATTGCTGTAGCTAAACTGATGTAATACGACCGTGTGATGATCGATACCGATGGAGTTTCTGTCAACTCCATGCACTACTGTTTGTTCTTCTCTAGTGATCATTGTTGTTGCAGAGATTTCAGCCGTCATGACTGATTCAGTATTATCGATATAATAGAGCTTCTAAGAACAGTCTGGGCAAAAGCATATGTATGAACAATAATACTTAAGTACTTGGAAGAATCTGTGCAGAATTCCTTCTAATTTTATCCATTCTTTTGAAAAGCGACTTTGAGCAAGTTGGAGGCTTTGATCGAGTGGCACCCGAGGCAAGGAAGATGCCTTCGATTAAGGCATTGCCTTACAGTGTGGATCTAATTCCACGAGATTAGGTTCTTCCCGGAGATCTAATGTCTTGTTCTAAAGAAGCTCAATTTTGATATACCAAGCATGGCAGTTGAAAGCATTTCTCTAAAGCTCACTCCAAGTAAATGTCCTTCGCACATGATTTCGACTCGAATGACTCCAGTAACTTCATGGTCCCTGAGAAATAACTGCATGAGTGCATTTATATGTAAATGTCTCAAAATATCTTCAAAATTGTAGATATGGACTAAGATTCTCACATAGCATTCACATGAACTCTAGAAGTTTTCTTCTTCCTTGATTAGGCAGGCTAGGCTCTCTTCTTCTTCCTTCTATTTTGGAATTAAGTTGAGGTTTGATGTGTTTCATAAACTTGTGTCGACCGAATAGCAACAGTTTGTTTTTTTTTTCCCACGAAACTGCAAATAAAGAATCAGTCAATCACTCTTAAAACCTAACTGAACTATCAACAAAAATTGGAATCCAGTGTGATGTATTGTTGCAAAGGACTAGCAATTCAGATATAACTGGAAGTAAGTGACTACAAAAATGTTAATAATGCAAGTAATGGTTTCCTTGACACAAATCTAATAGTACATGATTTAATTGGAAGTAAGAGACTTTAAACACAAACCCCTGATATGTAGCGGAGATCCTAACAAGGTTGTGAAAATGCTGAGAAGGCCACTATCCGACTCATCAGGTTTTGGCTCGAGCGCCACAAGAACTTTCTCTTTGTGATTGCTTTGCAAAACTTCCACCGTCACCTGTAAGTACATCAGATTCAGGGCAGCAGAAAATTAGCACAACGCAATGGGCATATGTACACCGCTTTGAATCGCAATGCCTAAGAAGCTCTTGCCATGACAATTTCATTAGTACAATTCCCCAAGTAGCTGCCTCATGAAGATTTTTCAATTTAGTGAATAAGCACTTTGAACAACAGAACAATACATTTGCAGGAAATCAAATTAAGAACTTAGAGAAATCTGCGACCTTGTAAACAACGAATAAAAAACATTCATGTTCCATATAGTATAAAAGAATGAGAATTACCTTTTCACAAACTTTACATTGATCCGAGATCCGGTACAAGTCACTTCCATTTGTAACTTTTTTTTTCCCCGTTCACAGATGTGATGATATCTCCCAAAATAAGCCTACCATACTCACCCCTCTTGGTTGGTTGCAGACCCTGCAAATATCAGAAGCGTATGCAGGATCATACCATATTCCAACATCTAAGATCGCATTTAAATATTCCATCTAGCTGCTATACATGACCTAAATTTAGGGTAAATGTAAAACTGACTATGTAGTACAAGCATTCTAGTGCAACATAGTGAAGCATATATGAAACTTATGCATTGAAGCATCACTTGGCTATCTTGATTGGACATTAAACTCTTTTCAACTCATCTTATGGTCAATATCTGGGAATTTAACCAACTCAGGATTTTTTCAGAGCATATTTATTAGGTAGAGGAATGGAATAACACAAAAACACCTTATCAATTCATGATGGTGCTAGTAAAGCTTGACCAATATCTAAGGCTGCAACAATTCATTTCTGAAACAAAGCTGTATTATTGTCAGCTTTTGAAGAGTAACTTAAAAAACATGTTTTCTCAAGGAACTAATTTTCATAAACCCTCAACTAAGTATTAACAGGATAATGCCAGCGTCAACGGGTACCATTTGATTGACTTTTGTTTTTTCATTAACCAAAGACTAACGTTACTAGCATTTCAGTGTAATTTTTGGGGCAAAGGCATTCACGTCATTACAAGATACAACTATGCAATAATCAGCATAAAATTGAGCATTAAGCTTAGTAAAGTGCATCAAGAAAATAGTACCAAATCAGTTGTGCTTAGCGAAAATTTATCCTAAAAGAATCCTTGCTATACCGCTTTTCCAGCCGGACCATTGGCAGGAGCATCCAAGACAAGCACTTCGCTTACTCCAAGCTGTTCAACTTACTGTTATGGTGCAAATTTTATACCCAATATAGGTCTTGTCACTTTACCAAATTTTACAATCTGCAAGGAGGCCAGAACAAATTAAGCCGGACCAGGCCGGAGTGGAACAAATTAAGCCAGGTCGGGCCGGAACAAAGCCAATCAGTGTGAGTGTGTGACCAAAATAACCAGCTAAAAATTAGATGAACAGAATGGCACATTATCAATTGATTGTCAAACATTTTGGAGTGCTCAAGTTTTGCAAGAACCCGGAGGGGGAAAAAAATGGAGCCTCATGCTCCAACTCACAAATCTCACAACTATCCTACTTGTAACTTGGGTTGACAAGATTATCAAGGCCAGAAACAACTTGGATCGACTCAATGACATCGCCAACCTTGAGGTCGGCCAAGTAATCTTCGTTCTCTGTAGTGTATCCGAAGACAGCATACCGGCCATCCAATATATTAGCATTGCTAGGTGTTAGCTCACTTTCTTTTAGAAGCCAGAATACTTGGCTTGAACCAGAGTTGTTGTCGAATTCCTGTTTACAAATTCTGATAAATTAGGATAGCAGTTGAGCTATGATCAAACAACTGGAAGAGGGTGCACTGATGACTTACATCTCGAGCCATTGCCATCGTACCGAATGCATTGAAGGGTAGGCGTGTCTGAGCTTTGTATCTTCCAAGTTCCTACTCAGAATTGTCATTGTACTTGTTAGGCAAGTGCATTTTGTTCGAATAACAAATAAAAACAAATCTGATCAGAAATGCTCATGAATAGCAAGCAAGCGAGCACAAGTGAATAAAGAACTAACTAATCTGTGAGACTCCCAAAAGGCGAAAAATGAAGAAATGGACTACAATTTGAGTCTTGATGCTTTATATGTACAGATAAGCAATTCAATGAGACATTAAACAAATGGCATTGTAACCGGTCCATTTTGCAAGAACAAGAAACTTACTTCAAGAGTTTCACCATAGATTGGAGCCTTGTCGCCGATAACCATGATTTCAAGTGGTATAGTGCGCAATTTCTCTGTACTAGGATCAATAAAACCTTCTGCAGGTCCTTCAGGGTCCCCAGTTTGCACAACAAAGCCATCCGCTGCATAAGAACTTTGTCATACTTAATACCTCTTTGGTATACAGTTAAATATTCTTCCAAGTACAATTACTAAAATACCTCTTTGAATTTCCATGCCGTCGTAGAAATGCCTTTCAACTAAGTCTATGAAGTTTCCAGCTGTAACTGGGGCATTGTACCCATCAAGCACTATGCGGAACACGCAATCCTGGACGTTGGGATTGTCCTTAACTTTAACCTTCATGTCCACAGTTGCCCTTCCTTTTAAAAGAGGCAAATTACTGTACTCCTCTGGAATCTCGAAAGGGAAACCATCCACCATATCCTCTTCAATACTGCAGAAATGCAATGTCGCAGGAAGTCTCAGCTGCAGTGAATGACAAGGTTATATATGAGAATGAAGCATACATGAAGGCTTGCATCAACGTCTAGTGCCAGATTTTCTAACTGTGAGAAGCTAGAAAACTCGAGATACATAGTGCCAAAATGAAAGTTTGCACCGTGATGTGAAGTTGATATAAAGTATAAATATCAAGTGATTAAATAGTTGGACATAGCAGTTTTTGTCCATTTGCAATTTGGCAGGCCATTTAAATGATTATTAGAACATTTTCAAAGTTGGCTAGAAAATTCATTTATCCAAGCTGATCAACAGACAGTATAGGAGTCCCATTTCAGAGGTATGCCTCAACATCCTACAAAAGTATACCTAATTCAAGTCAAGCCTGACACATTTAAGCAATACTTCTAGAGTAACAACTTAACAGTGAGTATGAAGTTATGCTTCAATTCTTTCCTACAGAGATTTCCTGTTGAGCTTGATACTTAATTAAGATTCTTATGCCTTTGAACAATTATTTATTCACCAAATGATTCCAGAAAATAAATATTCTATCAACAAAATTAAAATAGGGAGGTTGAGCAATTATCCCATTGCAACAAATTGCAATACTAATACATAGTTTGTTTTCAAGTATAGGCACAATAATAACACTCATCAACCTTTGAGAGACAATTTGTGCTTATTATATCATCAACATAGGAAAATAAAAAGAAACACAACCAATAAATATGAAAACAGAAAAAATTAATGTTACCAGGAAAAGTTTGGTTCTCCATTTTATAGGAACCAAAGTGCAAAATAAGAATTGGCAGCTAAAGTATATGATTAAAGAAGAAGACCATTGGCCCATAACTAAAATCGAAGACAGTTCTCACCCTCCAACATACTGTAAAAGTTCCTTCTGCTTTGGGGCCACTGCCTCCCTATCTCTTTGCTGGATAATGCCTTCAAGCTCTTGCATCCCAACAACCAGCTTTTCAAGCAATTCCTTCCCATTTTCTTTCTTTGAGTCAGATACATCTTTCAGAATCAAAGTCTTCCCTTGTTCTAGAGCACGAGAAGCTTGTCTCACATTCTACCAATAAAGTAGGGAAAAGAATTAGCAAGGAATTCATGAGAAGAGATTACTTTGATTTAGATCCGCAAGCAAATCCAGACATTAAAATCATGAGTGCCTATATTTCTCATACACATGAGATCATTGCAGGCTTGAAAGTAGCAAATTCAAATAAAACATAAATGACTGTCAAATCAACTTACTCGCTCAGCCATGTCCAATGCCTTAACGCCAGAACTCTTGAGACTATCTGTGATATCCTCAAGCGGTTTCTGAACCTCCTTGATTGCCTTATTATCTATAGGCAATGCATTTCGCAACAAGACACCGGGATCTTTGATAGGTGGACCAGATATCAGCACAGACAGATCAGGCAACACTGGACTCACAGGGGAAGCATGGGCTGGAGAGGTTACTATGGGAGCACCAGTTACCAATCCAATTGCTAGTGCCAAAGATATTGCACATTCTTTTATGCGACATGCATTTGCATTCTGCATTCAAATATAACAATAATGATAATAATAATAATAAAAAGATTCAGACACAGGAACTGGCCCAATTTTTGCCAAGAGTCTGAAGTAGATAAAATAAACAACGAGAAGTAGTTAGTAGCTTGCATTTCGTTGTTCAAACCCAATCGTGCATAGTAAAAGAAAACAAAGACCATTCTTTATCTTAACAGTGAAAATGAAAGCAATGCTCAAGAACCCATGAGGTGTAGAAAACCACAGTAGTGTTCCACTTGAGACGGAAAAAAAGAGAGAGAAATTCAGAATAATTTGACCAGGAATATTTCTCCGAACATCGCCAAAGAGAATGTGGATTCTCGAGAATTTCACCAGAGACAATGTGAGCTCGGGAACTTCTTTGATCAACATACTGTTGTACGACATGAAAATCTTAGTGAAGTTTCAACAGAGTAAGCATGAAATGTTGAATGAATACGATGCACACAACTCCAGTGTTGCGTGTAGGAACCCAAAAAGGGGGGAAACGAAGCATAACCAAGAAACTAGGAGGGAACAGAGGAAACAACTCAGGGACGCCTATAAAACTCTCACCTTGCCACACCACGAAAAGAATCGAACTTCCATACAAGAAAACCAGACCACGAAGGTTTAGCGAGCGGTACCTGTTCGCCGGCTAGATCAAACCGTGGAAACCTAGAGGCGGAGCAGCGAAAAGCGAGGCGGGCGCGCCTTCGGGCGACACCAGAGGCGAGGGTCGACATCGAGGGTGCCAGAGAGGGGCGGCACTGGGAAGAGAGGAGGGCGGCGGCCATTTAAAGGATGTTGAGCTTTGCCACGAGAGGGGAAATGGGATTAGAAAGCGAAAAGGAGGTCAGCACTCAGCGTCTTGCGGAGGAAGAAGAAGAAGGTGGATAATGTTTGAAGGAATGAAAGCCAATTGAAGGTAGACATGTAAGATAAGGATGTGCCAGGTGTCAAAACGAGACGAAAACGGTTCAGGTCTGGTCTGGCCGCTTTCAGCATGATGGACCGGGCCTGATCCGGTCTGTCACGGGCCGTGACCGGCAACAATCCAACTCCTCGTGTAATTGGTTAATTACTAAAATTGAATAATAATTTAGGAATAATTTTTAAGTTTATGGGAATTAATAAACTCATATGAATTTACTTCCATCCTCATTCTCATTCCTCCTTAAAAATTTAAAAAAATATATAAAATTTTTTTTAAAAAGTAAAAAAAAATTAAAAATTATTTTTTTTAAATTAAAATAAAAAATAAAAATAATTTAAAAAAATAAAACAAAATTTTAAAAATTTATTTTATAAAAAATTTAAAAAAATAAATATTTTAAAAAATAAATATTAAAATATTAAAAATGTAAATAATTAAAAAAAAACAAAAAAATAAGGAAAAAAGGAAAAGAAAAAGAAAAAGAAAAAAATTTAAAAAAAATTAGAAAATTAGGAAAAATAGAAAAAATCCAAATAAATATTCAAAGAGAAAAAAAGGAGAGGAAAATTAAAAAAAATAATTAAAAATAATAATCATATCTAATCAGAGTTTACAAACCAAACGGTAATATTGGAATAGCTAAACTCATTCACATTTCTGCCTCTCAAACCAAACGTCACCTTAGTAGTTTTTCTACCGTCAAATATTTCATAGAAACTTGCAAGTTATCAACTCAAATAGCAATTTTGGAAGTTGAAACTTTGAAACTATCACATAAATATTGGTTCAGGGATCCAAACATCATTATTATAATTTAGGTCATACATACAACTTCTTTAGGTTTGCACAACATTATAGTCCAATAAACCCATAGGGAAGGATCAACGACAGCATGTGAGTATAAGAATTTGCAGAATCAAAATTGGGACGACCAATCTGCGGCGCTACCGACTCTGGGAATCCCTGTTTCCTTCTTCGCCTTGTCGTCGACCTTGTAGTCAGAACCACAGAAATTGCCATCACTGTCGACCCTTGGCACTGGCTTCAGCTCATTGAGAGGATGTTCAAAGCTCTGCAACCCTCCAGATGTAGTGAAGAAACAGCCTGAGAAGGAAACAGTAGGAATGAGTTATATATATACATAATGATTGAATCAAAATTCTCGAAATGTCGTACCTTTAGGGAAAGGGCCGAATGATTTACCGCAACCCTTTTTGATGATCCCTATGTCATCGGATACTATAAGATGATCTTCCGCATCGGCTCCCCAGAAGAAGGGAACACTCTCGTGAGCATCCTGCGAGCAAAGAAGAGAATCAGGGTTTTCAGAAACTACATCAAATGAAGCATCGGGACCTTGTGTTGCAATTTAAGATACATATGTTCTGTGATTTTATTTATACATGAAGGATTTACTTTGATCCGAACAGAATGAATGAGATTACAAACTTAAAGACCTCTTCAGAAAGAACGAACTATAGAGACAAGGCTAATGACTGGTTCCTGGAACCACAGATTTAGTAGCTTGATAATGAATTACATAAAAAGTACCAAAGCGTCGAGTTCAAACCAAGAAGCATAGATCATTTAGTGAACAATAACTATATAGTCATCAAGGATGAACATCTGGTGAAAACTAAAGATACAGATTATGCTCGTTTACCGGATCATAGTATTGTGTTAGTAGAATATGCATACCTAAAATAGAAGAGACAATTAAAAAAAAAATTGTGAGAAGTAAAAAAAAATGCTTCTTTTAGTACTCACACCAGCAATGAAAGCAGAATTTGATGAGATATCAAACAGAACAAAAGCAAATTTTCCACTGAGGTCTCTCAAAACTTGGCTAGCAGGGAATGGTCCTCTATCTCTCAATGTTTTATAGGCTTCAATTACAATGATTACTTCATTAGCAAGCTTGCCTAACCCGTACTGTTGTTTCAGCGAAGGCAGATTCTCAAGATGCCCTTGGAACATGCAAAATATATCATCTGCCACAGCGAATAATCTGCCAGAATAAAAAAAAACACCAGAAAGATGAATCCATTCAAATCAACACTAAATAACTAAATCTCTTCCTCTCTTTCTCAAATACACTATTTT
>JBBPFQ010000126.1:231587-247984 GCA_037974815.1 Kaempferia elegans | reverse complement strand
GAGTACTTCCCGCACTTCTCCGTGCTCGGGTAATATTCAGGACTCTTTATGCCCGAGTAATACTCGGGCCTTTCTGTGCCCGAGTAGTATTCGGGACTCTTAGTGCCCGAGTAGTACTCGGGACTTTCTGGGCCCGAGTAGTACTTGGGACTTGTCTGACTCATCATTTGATGCTTGAGTAATACTCGGTATTATGGCTGACTCATTTCCTTCTATCAGATATCTTTCCCCCTTATAATATCCGGATCAGTGGCAGTTTGGGAGCTTCCACCCTACTCGAGAACAGGCATGCGACTGTAAGTTATACTTAGCTTGCAACGCCTTTTCTTTGTTTGTTGGCAGGAGCGAGAGCGACGAAAGACGGTAGCGAAGGAACGAGCGCAAGAGAAATTTAGATCTAGGAACGTTGAGAGAATAAAATTCAAGCCACATGTTTTGAATTGAGGGCGGAAGGGTAGACAGAATAAAAATAAAATTTTTAAACAAATAAATAAATCTAGCAATAGTACATAAGCGTGTCGCTCATGATCGTGCAGAAAGCACTCAGTAGTATTACATTTATAAACAATATATAGAATTGTTATGCTACAGACTTTTTTCTATGGATTTCTAAAGAATACTCTCGTGGCAAGTCCATGTCATTTTTTTAAAAAAAAATTAAATGAAATGTTTACATTTTTTTTTTCCTTCTCACCGAAACCTGGCCAAAACCGCTCGTGGAACAACCACTCAAGCTGCCACCTGCCACCTGCCACCCACCGCCCGCCCGACCACCGCGCCTACCTCGCTACCAGATTCCGACCGGATCACATCCTGAATCCCTGCCACAATTCAGCCGAAATATGGCCGCGATCGTCGGCCAAATTTTGGTCGGATTCCAACTGCAATCCGGCGGTGAATAAGCCGAGATCGGGAGGTGACAGGGCTGACTACAAGAGTAGAATAGTTGGTAGATCTTTCTCTGTTTTGAATCCGATTCCATCCACACTCGCTGCCCGATTGTAGTCGGAATCCGGCCAAAATCCGTCTACGATGGCGTCCACTAGCGTGGGCCGGATCGCGGCCAGATTTATGCCAGATTCCGACTGTAATCTAGACTGTCCAATCAGCGCTGAGACATGGAAACACGATGATCTGAACTCGTCTAGATAGCCTACATTGATCGTTCAACATGAGTTATATATATATATATATATATATATATATATATAGAAAAACATTCTTTTTAATTAATACATTAAGATGTGAGCGAGATATTATTGTTCGAATTATTATTTTTAATCAATTAGTTACAAATAGCACAATGAGCATGCAAACCCTTTTCAATAATCATCTTAAAACAAGCCATAAAACAAAAAATGTATACTATATTTTTGGCCCTACAAATCTTATCAAATCATACTGAAGATCTAGAAAACATCTTGAACTAAGTAGTTGTGAAAATGCATGATTAATGCTAATATAAACTTTATTTTTTTTAAAAAAAAATGGAAAACACTTATACTACACAATTTATGGGGGAGGGGTGGTTAAAAAATAAATATAACCCGTCAATCAAATTCTAGTCAACTCAAAAAGTTATTAAATTACAATTAAAAATTTTCAAATTCGGATTAGGGATTTTAGAGTTGTGTTTAAGATCAGATCAACCCAACTTGATATGAATTTAAGAATTTAGAATTTTTTAAGATTAAATTTAAATTTATTTTAAAAATTAAATTACTTTATATACACAAGAGCATATGATTAGTATGATAATAATAAAATATTAAGATAAAAATAAATAAATAAATAAATATATAAAGAATAAAAAATCTTTTTTAATCCGGTCAGTTGAGTTATTGGAGTTGATAGAATTATCCAAATTTATGTTTAGGATTTTAAAATTGTGTTTGAATTTGAATTTAAATTGAATTTTTTTTTTTAATATCCATGCTTGGGGCCTTCGGCATGAACCCCAATCAATTTACACCCTCTACAATTTATAAAAAAAACATTTTTTTTAGCAATGATACACAAAAAAAGCTCAAAAAAAAATCTTAAAAAAAAACATAAAATAATGGAGCCCACTATTTCACTTTTTATAGATTTTATCACTTTGTGTGTCTTTCTTTAAGTTTTTTTCTCTCTACAATTTTTTTTTTAAATAGATTTTTTGAGTTATGAAATGAAATTTACTTTGAAGTTTTTTCTCATCTCGCCATCTCCACCCTTCCTATTAATAATTCCTTCTCCTCTCTCACGCCTCTCCACGCCACCAAAACATGGACGCCCTCAGCCACTGCTGCTCCGCCGAGGAGACCTTGTCCTACCGGTGGCTCATCGCCCACAACTCCACCCTCACCGTGGTCGACGCCCACGCCACCTGCTCCTTCATTGAAATGGATCCCACCGCCGCAGCAGCCGCCTACACACATTGGACCATCGACGTCAACGGCTTCCACTTCGCCACCTCCGCAGGAACAGAGCCTTCCTTCCCCTGCCCATTACCTCCGCTGCCACCACGGCTAAATTCCAAGCTGACAAGTCTAGAGTCGAGCAATGATTCGAAGGCCAAGTCGACGGTGCTCGTCCAGGGCGCCGCCTCACTGAAGAGGGTCCTGTGGAGGTACTACCTCTGCCTCCTCGTGCCCCTCCGCAACAAGGCCAAAGGACTGACCTTGGTGATCCCGAAAAAGAAGCCAGTGCGTAAGCGATGCAGGAGGAGGAGCAGCAGCTCCAGAACAGGAATCGAGTGGTGCCGGAGCAACGCTGATATTTCGGTCTCCGACGCGATTCTTCACTGCAAGAAATCATACGGCAGCCTCTGATCTGTTTTTTTTTTCTCTACCTCTTCTTCCTTTCATGTAATTACCTGAAGTATGTCAGTCTGCAAAGCCACTTCCACAATCAGATATCTTCCATTTCAAATATCAAGTTTGAGCTTTTCGATTACAATGATGGAATCAAATCACTAATCATCCGGCATCAGAACTCATCACTTGATCAAAACGGAGTCGATTCTCTGATTATAATCTGGCATCAGAACTCATCACTTATCAAAACAGAGTAGAATCGTACAGGAAGGGAATTTGTTTTTCCCATTTCAATCAAGCATCAGTCGCAACTAGAAGCTCCACTGCGGATTGCTATAGATCAATCAGTATATTCTCTTAAGAAATGATAAACACGTAATGAGCAGGTCTCTTTAATTCTTAAGCTTAATCAATTGAGATCCAATCAGTGGATGTTCTTGCTCACTGCTCTATCACCAAAGAATGGCCATGGGGGACTGGCACATCACCGTTCCCCATCGCCAAGCACAAGTCTCGGTGCGGCTTGTTGACGAGGGACGGGCAGAAACAAGCATTGCTGGCCATGCACTGTCCCCAGAAGAAGATGAGGAAAGGAGCTTCAAGATGGGGACCAATCTGGTCTGGGCACATGAGAATGAAGGTACAAGCAGGGAACAAGGAGAGAGACCTGCTTCATCATCTTCCCATGGGAGGCAACTTGGAGGGTTGGGACCAGGCGTGGGATGGGGTGTTAATGTCAGCCATGGAGGAAACAGGGGAGCTACTCAAGAAAATGTGAAGACAGATGAGATCAGTTTCAGGCATTGACAGCCAGCTCAAAGAATCTAATAGCACATGTGGCCATTGTGAGACATGTTCCAGTTGTTGGAAAGGCCTAATCACCAAAACATGCAACTTTTATTTCAGAAAATGATAAGTAGTTAGACGGTTATCCATCATGGATATCAATTTTATACAGCTAGTATGTTCAACGACGACTAGCTCAACTGAGCACGACCACGCTATTGATGCAACAGATATCCTTGTTTAAAAGAATGGTCTATCCATCCTCCAGAATCTCTCTATGAACATGCATGCAAGAGGTGCTGCAGTACTTGTAATTATACCTGTGGAAAGGAATTTTGCCTTCCAAGGAAGCATTGCAGCATGAGCACATAAGGTTACTGGATCCACTAGTAGGCTCCGGGAGGCTTGCCGATGCTACTTTGCTACTTGATAGACTGATATTGAGAGCTGCTATTCTCCTCTCTGCTGCAGCTGCTCTCTTTTCTCGTTCTTCGGCCAGGGCTCTCCTCTGTTCCTCCTGATCACAGGCAGAAGAAACAACTCGATAACGCAATTGCTTTAGTAGTTCATTATTGTAGAGAACAAATAAATCATGGTCTGACCTCTTTAGATAAAAGAGGTTCTTTGATTTTCGGCTGCTGCTTATGGCCGGTAGGTGGTGCTTCTTGGGCTTTAGAAACAGTAGCTGAAGAAGTTTCAGATAGTGCAGCTTGAGCCTGCAGTTACAAATCATGTAGTGAACATTAACGAGTTTTTCTCATCCTCATGAGAGAAATCAAAAAATTATGTCTTCAGAATTCACATCACTGAGATTTTTCTCTCACTATCAATGAATTATTCAACGCCTCCAATAAACAAAGACAAGGAAAAACAAAAACAGGCCAAGAAGGTTTATACTTTTCCTTGGCCTTCACAACTATTACTACAAGGAACCTAACCTTTGCCTTTTCTTTTGCTTTCCGCAACTTCTTCAACTCTTTGGCCTTTGCCTTCCGTTTGGCATCCTTCTCAGCCTGTTTAACCATCCAATAGAAGTTAGCAAATCAGTAGGCCCAAGATGCAAATATTACTGCTGAAAATTTAGCGCGAGCAGAATGACAATAAAATAATCCCATTGGCTTTAAGTTTCCACTCAGCATCTAAGAAAACATATGCATCTGCATCAATATAAAGGGAACAATAAACATTGCAGGCAGTAGGACGGTTAATATTTTCAACATATATCAAAACAATGGGAAGTAGAAACGAAAACAAGCTACTCTGAGTGAGAACATATTTTACAAAGAGAACATAAAAAATTGCATCATCAAAGAAAAGCAAGATGAATTACCTGTTTGGCTGTTTGTGCCTCTTCCAGCTCCTTTGTCAGTGGACTAGGAACACTGGCAGCATGCCAATCCCACTTATCAGGATATAGAGCCATAAATCTTCTAAAAGTATTACGGACTTCCTTCTCGGATGCTAACATGTAAGGAGTCCGACCCCTACCATCTTTAATACAGGGATTGAGACCTTGTTCGAGAAGGTCAAGGGTTCGCTGAGGATCACCAGATTTTGCTGCTTCATGTAGAGGTGTTGTCTCATCCCTGTTAATTGTCACAGTAACTGCTTCGCTGGCAATTGACAAACTTTCTAGTCCTGAACTTGATTCAGGATAGGATTCCTTGATTGCTGAGCACTCCGACAGCGTAGAATGAATAGGTTCAGAAATGCTCTTTCCATCATGACCCACATATTGAGATGAATTTTCGTCTGGAACTCCACCCTCATCAGCTTCGTAAGTTATGTTTGTCAACTGCTCATATATACGTTTGGCTTCCTTCAAAGTTGGCCTATGCACAGTTAAAGGAACATGTCTAATTACAGAATCATGATCATTGAACTGAGGTTTATCAGCATCAAAAAGGATCTGATGACTCCTGGAAGGAGCATATATAAATATACACGAGGAAGACTTGATGAATGGCTTCCATGATAAAAGTAATTCTTGAACTTCCTGTATCAGTAAGATCCAAAGATAAATTCACAAATATAGTACATGGATAAAACTAAACAAACAGGACAATACATTTTACAATATGACGTATCCACAACTTGTTAATTATAACAGTACATATTAAGTGTGGTCCTTCATAATATCTGTGTAAGTCCAACAAAAGTATAAGCAATTATGCATTTGCAAAACAACAAAAACAATTTTTGGTAATTCCAACAAACATTTTTTCTTCAAACATTAGTAAAGTGAAAAAAAAAAAAAAAATACAGAAATAACTGACGTACTACCTTCTTCAGTGCAGCTTCATTATATCTACGTAGAGCTGAACCAGCTGAATGTGCTACTTTTCCAGTTGCATCTTTAGCAGATTGCTGTTTACCAGCCTTTGCCCGGACAACATACCTATAAAATGAAAATCATTGCAACAACTACTAATGGAACATCTAAACTAAATCTTCCAACTTAAAATGCAAAGTAAAATAACAAACAAATGTGGGAACATGGAAAGAAAA
Source organism: Kaempferia elegans (assembly GCA_037974815.1). Lineage (NCBI taxonomy): Eukaryota > Viridiplantae > Streptophyta > Magnoliopsida > Zingiberales > Zingiberaceae > Kaempferia > Kaempferia elegans. The sequence goes on along the minus strand of JBBPFQ010000126.1, from coordinate 241,895 downwards.
GACTCGACACCAACAAGTACTTGTTAGTCACATCAATAGTAATACCCAGTATCTGAAATGCTAAGAAGAGATCCATCACTACTAGAAAACAAACCTAACCAGTACTAACCCGATTCAGAATGACAGATGGTAGTTAACACATTTTGGATAAATTCCAAAAGATTGGAAAGCATCTTTCACACATTCATATGCACAGAATTAGGTAGATAATGAGTGTAAAACACCATGGAATATGCCCATTTGTAAAGAACTACCTTTCGCATTCATAATTTTTGAGTTATTCAATGAGAAAACATCTGCACAAAGCAAATTGTAACTTCAAAGTGATTCTCATAAAAAAAAAGTAGGTCACACGTTGAGACTACATGAAATGGGTTGTATCTAAAAGCATCAGTAGAATTAAGAGATAAAAATCAAATCTACCAACCTGTGAAATGTCTTGTGTGCTATAACAATATTCCCATCAAAAACACAGCCAACAAAATGACCACCACTTGCAAGCAAAACGATCCTTAAATGTGATTTATCTCTAGGCTCACAGACCAGCATTTTCAATCTGTTAAGCAACTCATCCTCCTCTAGACATGCATCTCCATTGATAAGGTTTGGCTTACCATTCTTAAAAGATATATCTTCAGTTTCTTTCATAAGCAAACATTTCCATACAGAAATGATTTTGTCTGATTGGATACGAAAACATAGCTTTTGTTTATCACCTTTCTTCAAGAGGCTACTATTATGGATAGGATCATTTTCAACCTCAACTTCTGAGCCTGATATACTAGATACATCGAAGTCTTCAAACAGAGGATCACCACCCAAATAGTCAAAGTCATCTTCCTTGATAATACTCTTGCCAGCAATACTCAGCTTGACCTATAAACAGAGTTAGAACAGGCAAGTTATGCACTTGCGTATGAACCACAAAATTTATTAGTAGTGTTCTTTGGGCCCAAAGAAAAGAGTATTTGTAGTATAAATAAAATGGATGCAAAACATGAAACAGGAGCGAAGTCAAAGATAATTCAGCCAAAGTAATAACATCTAATAGTAAAGCAATTGTTTCAAACCAAAAATGTTGTAATGGGGGCATCGTGAACTTATGATTAAAAGAACCAACAACCTAAATATGATAAATTTTGTGAAATCTCAATCTAAAAAAATTGGCAAACAGTTATACGTATCATATCATATACTAGTTTATATATTACAAACATAAGATCTCTCTAAGTTTACTGGAAACAAGATGCCAACTCATGCAGGGTTTCAGAGTCAATATACTTTCAGGGTTTCGGAGTCAATTTACTTTCACCAAATTTAGTGGTATTTTAAGATGCGTGATTTGCCCATTTTAAAAGACGGGGCATGAATTTGGAAAAATCAAACTTCAGATGTACATACCTTAAGAAATCCTACTTGTACACCATATAGGAACTACATGGTAAGCTACAAAATTCTAGATTTAAACTTCAACAGAACTACTTTGCTGAGGCATACAGAAAATCCTATTGCCATCAAATATAACATATTATATGGTAGGATAATCTAAATTAAATAGGCAGTTGAACTCGCCTTTTGTGCAGTTTCTAGATATTTATGTTCGGAACTCCATCAAAAAATGGTTACTCTGATTCCAAATCCATCAAAGATCATTTGTCCAAAGCTTTGGTACACCTTTTTCCGGTAGGAAAGATTAAGGGCATTCTAAGACTGCATCAACCTTCATCGTGCAAGCACCTTTGGCTGTGTTCTTAACACATCCCTTGCAGAAGCTTGTTGAGTAGGGAGTTTAAAAGCCATCATAATTATATTTAAGTTTCTTGTTTAGGGTTATGAAATCATCCATGGAGACCATAGAACATGCTACTGCTTTTTGCAATTCATATTTTGGATCATCGATCTGATATCAATAATGCATGCAACTCGATCGGCCAAAGTGTGATATGTTTGAAGCCCTCGTTTAATGTTTCTCCATCCTTGAATGTACATATTTAACTTGAATGCCCTCTTTTAAAATAAAAACTAGACAGACTTTTTCACTTCCAAATTCCTATGGAGGAAAAAAAAACAGTCTGGAAAGAAAAATCGTTGCTAACATTGAGGCGGTGGAGGTCGGATTTGAAGTGGGAGCGCTGGTCCTGGAGGGAATCGAACTCCGCCTTGCAGGTATTGCACGTCCACCTCGACGACGAGGAGGATTCCTTCCCTTTATCCCCGATGCGAAGGGTATCAATTGCGAGCTCCGCTCCCTCACCGTCGGTACCGGCAGCCGCGGGAAGGGGAAAAGGGGCTTCGGCTTGGCCGGAACGGAGGCCGTGGAGAAGGTGGCAGGAGTCGAAGAAACCAGAAGGAAGATCAAAGACGGAGCGCCGGTTCCGTTCACCGCGGCTCTTCTCGCTGGTCGCCGCCGTCGCCGTCGCCGCCGCCATGGATCGTCTCCGAACGCTGGAATATCCTTTTTATCGTTTTATTTTAAAATTAGGGTAATTAATCTAGTCAAATATTTGACATAAATATTAAAAAATCGTTTTTAAGTGGGCTTTAGAGTGGACCCTTCTTGAAGCCCACGAGCCCATAACATAGCCATCATAACGCATTCGTCTTCCTCGCTTCCTCTCCAGGCTGAACCCTCGCGTCCCGAGTTGCGCCGCCCACTCCACTCGCCGACGTTCCTTCCCCCCTTGATCGGGTATCTCCGTTGCTAATAACTATCTTTCTATCGTCTTCCTCGTCGCTAGTTTGCGAAGCTGATGCGTACGGGTTGCAGCTTTCAGGTTTCCTTCACAATGTTCGTATCCAGGATTGTCCGTCGAGCTTTTGGCGCCGCTGCCAGATCGAAGTCTTATTCAACTTCTTCCGAAGCTTCCGATTCCGCCGCCGCTGCGGTTTCTGCTAAGAGAACGCTGAATCCTCTTGAGGAGTTCTTCGAGCCGGACAAGAGCACAGATGAAGAGAAACCTGTTACTTACGGTATTATCTCGATCCCTTTAGACCCTTGCCACTCTTCTATGGCTTTTACCTATCTTCTGCTCTGTACATATGATTTTTTCCGGACAGTTCTAAGCTGAATTTCATTGAGAAAAAAACTATCTTTAAAGCGCTTCCGTGGGTTTTCTAGTCTCTGATCTTGAACGCGTGTATACGAGATCTTATCATTATCGCAATCCTGAAGATATCAATAAGAAGTTTTCCTTTCCCATGGCTGCATCGCAAGTTCTGGGATTCTTCTATTCCAACCAAAAGTTGGGTCTAGAGATATCATGGTATTTACTGCCATAGTTACATGATTGTTGTCATACAAGAATTGTGTAGCATATACTCAGCGATAATGCCCTCAAGCTACCGGGATTATTATTTTTGGCAACAGAAAACAAAGCAAAATAACATGATTCAGTTAAACAACAATTATCAAAGACTGCTCGTACAAATTATCAACTGAGAAACACTTTTTTGAATTAAAAAGAAAAGGTGTTCCCGATGATTTATCATATTAGAAGGGGAAAAAAAGGAATTACAGTAACATGATTCAGTTTTTGGAAAATTATTAGCATGCGGTACTTCTCTACTATTTAGTTTTTCATGTGTGTATATCTCGTGATATCTGGTTGCAAAATCTTTTTTTTTTCATATGAAATACACTGTCAATTTTTTTGTATCCTTTTTGTTTGTTAACTTTGATGCTTAATGAAGGTCGTGGCTGGAAGGCTTCTGAGTTACGTCTCAAATCATGGGATGATCTTCACAAGCTGTGGTATGTCTTTTTGAAGGAAAAGAACATGCTTATGACTCAACGGCAAATGCTTCATGCTCAGAATCTTCGTTTCACACATCCAGAACGAATTCAAAAGGTTTTTGTTACCTTTACATAATTCTCATTTCGAGATTTAAAGATTTACTAATATTTATTAATGAATCAATGATTCTCCAATTTTTTTATTGGATCAAAATTTTAACTGTGTAGCTCATTTAATGTGAATAATTAATCCTTGTTCTGACCATTTCTATGAGCTTTTCTTTGCTCGTTGTCGGTGACATCTGCAAGACACAGTTTTTAATTTCCTTCATCTAGTTTGGTTGTGCTAGTTTTTTCTTCAAAACACGTGGTGATCTAAAGAGGGGGAGGAGGACAGGGAGGAACATCTTGAGGCAATTGAGGTGTTGCTCTGGAAAGACTTAGTTATCTCTGCCACCAGCAAGTTCTACCTAAGCGGAGGGTTGAATGAATTTTGTCTTGATCTTGTCTTCATGGTAATCAAGGGATTGAAGTATATGAAGGCTTGATGGGAGGTCAAATTGGATCGAGACAATATCTGATGATGCCATAAGTGCCTGGTTATCTGTCTTTTATTATGCTCTGCAGTATCTAGCCAAGAAAATATAAGTAACAGACTAGATAATTTAAGGTTTAATGCTAGGCCTAGGGGTTTTTATCTAATAAAATATTTTTCGAAAAGATATCAATCCTACTATCAGTATTTTGTTTGTTCGGTTATAGGTTAGTATTTCACAGAATATGTCAGATTGGATATGCCAATTTCAAATGTCTGGAGTCCAGATATATGCCTGACTTGAGGAACTCAAAAGCTAGTGCAGTCTCTTACTAGAGTTCTTAATCTCAGTTTGTCTCGGTGATGCAGGCAATCAGTTTGTTACTCTGATTCGCTTTTTGTGGTTTTCTCCTATGCACTGTTCTTACTTGAAAAAATATGGTGAACACTAAATATGACTTTCTCATGGACCTCGAAAGCAAGTATGCTTTTCTTGGATAAGGGATATTGTGGAATATATGCTCGTATGTCCATCAAGTTCTTAGATATTGTTCCATGATTTTAACTTCTACAGTTATGAACAAGATTCTTAAGATGTCTGACCACTCCCTGTGTCTGTCAAGTGTAGGTAAGGAAGTCAATGTGTCGTCTAAAGCATGTTCTGACTGAAAGAGCAATCGCAGAACCTGATCCAAGGAGATCTGCAGAAATGAAGAGAATGATTAATGCTATGTGATGTTGTCCAATTTCCTTCCAAGCTCATGTATCCTACTCTTGCATGAGATGAAATGCACCTCTAACATTTCGAACTGGATGCTCAGTAAATTACAGTCTGTAGAACCTCTTTGGCTAAGACTTATCTTTGGATATTGTGTTTTGTTGATCCCTAATTTTCAGCGGCAGACTGTGGGAATTGTGTTGTGATTGTTGAATAATTGCTTATATTAGGAAGACTTTCCATCTGCCTGCTCAAGTGATTCAAAATCTATCTTTTGGGTTTTGCTTATGTTATTTAAAATTTGTGTATCATTTAATCAATTATATATATAGAAAGAGAGGAATATTAGCATGCACAACCCCGCGTGCGTAATATTCATGCGTGACTCTACGTTGAAGGCGCCTTCAGCGTAGAGAGTCATGTAAGAACGGCGCGCACGTGAATCGTACAAGCTAATATTTTATTTTATATAATTGTAGAGGCTAATATTTCATATTATATATATATATATATATATATATAAAAGGCTCTTTCATTTTATATGTGAATCATGTTTAGCTAAGATATTCATCTATGATTAATATCGCAACTTGTCTATTGTCAAGGATTAATATGGAACTTAGCTATAATTTGTTTATTTATTCATTGAGCTGGTCCAATATAGTTTGAGTAAATTAGATTAAATATTTATATAAAACATGAAATTTATATTATTTTTTTTTAATATATTATAAATTAGTAAATAAAAATTATAGGAGTTCTTCTGGGAAACCCTAAAACACAATAGGAATTAGAAATTGAATTTTTAATTGGGAAAAAAGCGACAATTCCATGGATAAATTACTTGCATAGAAACCATAAAGCCTAAACTCATAAACCCTAAAACCAATTAGTCTGCATGCTATATGTTCAAAGTGATTCATTGAGTAATTGATTGGTTAGAGCATCACCAATGAGAGTTCTATGGGAGACATGACATCACAGAAAAACCTCCCTCTCATAGTGGGAGGGAGGTTCCTCCTGACAAGCAACTCTGCTTTTGTATTTTTTTAAATAATTTTGTTATTTGTTTTAAAAAATTTATTGAGTTGAAAAAAAAAATTGAAGAAGAATAAAAATATGGAACTCATGAAGAAATTGTTGAAATATTTTTTTATAGTGAAGAAATATATAAAGTTCTTTACTTTTTGACGTGGCGCGGATATAGTAACGAAGGAACTCTCTCAAAGTATCCACGACTGTGGATGCTCTTATGATATATTTTTCTCTCACTTGATGAGATAATTAAGAAGTAAATTCCACATTTGGAATATATATATTCCGTTATTCAATGTCTACATAACACTATTGATAAAAAGGAAAGCATTAAAAGGAAAACTCATATTTCAAATGATTTAACAATTAATTGAATGATGATATATTAAAGTTACCACTCTTAACTACGAGACTGTAGCTATTATAACACAGTTTTACTACTCAATTGTAGCAGGTATAGTTTTGGAGTTGCTACAACACATTTTGCTTCTCGTTGTAACAATTATGATTTCATAATTACTATAACATAATTGAATCTAGATGGAAAAATAAGTAGGAGTGTGCGTGTAACACGTGGAGAACATCTATATTATTTTGTAAGGAAATGAGATATCTTATTTAATAAAAAAGGAAAGCAAGACGCTAGTTTGACGTTTCTTTTTAAAAAATTAAAACAAGATTCTATAATTTTTATCTAATTGTATTTACGAACATTAAGGAGTTAAGTTTATTAATGTTTAGATTTTTATTTTTTATTATTAAATGAATATAAATAAATTTTATCGACCAAGGATGTTTTAGCCGTTTGGGGCCTTAATTGGCAGTTCACATCTTCTGTCCCCAGAAACTCGTGTCCTCGTGTTCCATTTCTGATTGGACGTGCCAAATTACATCACAAATGTAGTGCACAGATCTCGAGAATATGTGACACGTAGAGTGAGACACGGGGACACGGGTTTTTAAGGACAGAGGATGTGAACTGATTAATTGGAGCCTTTAAATATTTTTTTTATGACAATTGACTTAACAAATTTTATAAAATAAAATATTTATGGAAAAGCAAATTTTTATGGTTATTGCCCAGCCCTATATATACATACACTTTCTCGCCGAAGTGGTATTGCTAAAGCCTTTTCTCTCGCCGCCTCTTCATCCCCTGTTTCTAGCTCCGGCGGCGTCGCGAGAAGCTTCGTCTTCATCTCTCTCTCGGGGTTCGCCGGAGTGGTGGAAATAACAGGAGCTCAGATGGCAGATCTGAGTGCCTTCCGTGGAGACGAGACCGATCGGCCCCAAGATTCGAGCGGGCGGCGTCTTTATAATCCCTACCAGGACCTGCAGATTCCCTACCGCACCCTCTACGAAATCCCAACCTCGCCGGAGTTCCTCTTCCAGGAGGAGTCCCTCGCGCAGCGCCGCTCCTGGGGCGAGAACCTCACCTACTACACCGGCATAGGGTACCTCGCTGGATCCGGCGCCGGCGCCTCCATCGGCCTCCGTCGCGCCTTCCTCTCCGCTGAGCCAGGGGATACCCTCAAGATCCGAGCCAACCGCGTCCTGAACTCCTGTGGTCAGGACGGCCGTCGGATCGGCAACCGCGTAGGTGTCATCTGCCTGATGTACGCGGGGCTGGAGAGCGGGATGGTGGCTGCGAGGGATACGGACGACTGGGTCAACAGCGTAGTGGCGGGGCTCGGTACCGGTGCCCTGTTCAAGGCCGCTAATGGTCCCCGATCGGCAGCAGTTGCTGGTGCTATTGGAGGCTTGATGGTTGGAGCTGCTTTCGCTGGCAAACAGGTTTTGAAAAGATATGTTCCTATCTAGGTTTCTATCTCTTCCTTCCTATCGTGTTTAGATATTTGTGCCCTGAATTATGGATGAACCTGCGATATTTTTCCTCAATTTTGACCCCAAACACATAACTTAAATAGCCGGAGGGTCGTAGGCATTTTTTCCCCAATAATCTTTGGCGAAACAGTCCGGTCATATGATCTGTACTAACTTTTGGAATTTGTAAAGTTTGTCATCTGGTTTCTGTATCATGAATTAGGAGCTTGATCAGTCTATGTTTTCCTTTTTTGTTTATGGTAAATTAGAATGGGAGAATAGCATCTGATATCCTGCATCCAAGTCTGTATCCTTCAATATGTTCAATTCCTATGAATTTGCAATAACAATGTTTCAAATAGTTGATATGTGACTATGTGAGCCATTAAAAATATAAATTGTTTAGGTCGAAAATGATGCTTAATATATGTAGAACATAGTAATGTTGTGAGCCATAGAGTATGAAACACATAATATTAGAATTTATATGAATCAACAATTTAGAACATATCACATATATAGCATGCATATAACTGAATACATACAAAGCAATTATTTAATTAACACTTATAAGTTACCATACTAAAAGCTTTCCTTCTAAATATTTCACAATCACAAGAACTAATTCTCTGAGAAGAAAAGCAATATAAATATGTTATTTGAAAAAGTTTTAAAGCAAGTATGAGTTGGTTTTAAATGGTTAAGAAGAAGTATGATTCCAATTTTAATGGCCTCAATGGGTGCTTTGGCCCTGCATATTGAAATCAACAGCATATATAGGTGATCACATATGCTATATGTGATATTTGCTGCCGTGCCAAACACCTAGGTGGTTGAATATTATGAATATCGCTTGCATAGGCCGTCTAATCTGACATTTAAAACAATCATCTAAAAGACACCACATATGATATGTGTGATGTGTTCCCTGTTACAAATGTTTGCATTCTAAAACCATGTTGACTTATATTTCTTTCGGATATTACTTTGTGTCGCTGGGCCTATGCTTTTCGTTGCTTAGTTACATTTATTTTGTTACGGTTCATGCATTTTTTGTTCCATCTTTAATGTCAGTTATTTTGGAGCTGGGAGGTAACCAGTTCACATTGTTCTTCACTTGTCATGAAGAACCATCACCTTCTGCTAAACTGCAGAAGATCATTTTTGGAGCAGTTTGAGACTAGTTTTCAGTCAGTATCTTATACGATACATTTGATAATTTTATCTTATCATTTTTAAATTTTAAAAAACAATTACTAGTTTTATTTTTGTGCTTATTCAATCTGAATTTGCTTTGGAATTGGAAGTAAAAAACATCTTAAGTTCCATGTAACTTGTAATGAAGTTTGATATCTCTAACTGGTTTAGCATCTTATTTGTGGTTTTTTTAACAAGTAGTGCTTTATTAGAAGACCTAACTGCATTATTTATCGTCCCGAAAATGATCTTTGCAGAACAAATGAGTCTCTTCCATTTTTGCTTGCATTTTTCTGTCTTGCCATCCAGTGATCCTCATTGAACCTTCTACTATGTGACATTCTGTTTTGATTTTCCATTTTATGAAGATGTGATTCATTGGACAATTTCATTCTTCAACTATATTCAGCAAGTAATAGATGATTATCCAGTTGTTTACGTCCTTCAAAGTTTAGCCCTTGTTACTTGTGAGGATTATATTTAATTGCCTCAGTTTTGTTCACTTGTTGGGATGACAAATTATTTTTCGAGTGATGCTTTGTTTAATCAATTTTAGGAATGAGAAAGATGATTATGTGGAATTGGCTTGTTGCGTAGTTTGTTATAAGACAAGGGAATTCATTCGTTCAGCTTTGTGGAAACTTTCCTTCCACTTCCCCAAAAGAAGGAAGTTTGGTCATTCATCTCTTAGGTTTTGTTTACTTAGGAGGACAGAGAGATATAAATGGTAGATATCTATGTAAGATATATTATAATTTTTAATTTTAAGTTTGTTTAAAATTGACTCATATATCTAGAAAATTTTAAAACAAAATTAATATTAATTCACTGTTAACGCGTATAAAAAGTATAACAGAAATATGTTATTTATTTTTAAAATTATGAATGTTAATTACATTTTTAAAACTTCTTTACATAGGTAGTTTAGGGCTTATAGGGTCTTGTAGTATTCACTTGGAATTAACATCAATAGGAAGGAGTGGGTGTTATAACACCTACCGTATATAACACTTTCAATTGTTTGAATGTGTTAAAACCAAATTATATATAAAAAAAAAATTATACCGTTCCATCCCATATGAGTGTCATTCTATGTTTTTTTAATTAAAAAAATTAAATTTTAAAATTAAAAACCAATCCAATAAATGATTGTTATTTTAAATAATAATCATTTAAATTATATAAATGAAATTAAAACTACATTTATTTAATATAAAATAAGAGTAATGAATGTACAGTGGAATAACAAATAATAAATATTAATAT